>VWZT01012500.1:31990-56325 GCA_013397055.1 Pachycephala philippinensis
CTTTTCGATCCAGTGTAGGTAGAGGCTGGGAGCCTTTGCCTCCTCGCCCAGCCCAGTTCCCATGCAGGCTCTGCATTTGATTTTTTTCCCCCAAGAAACCGTTTCCTGTTGTCGTAACGTAGCCAGATGGGGAGGGTTCAGTGGAAATACCTCGGGAGAGGCTGGCAGAGCAGTGGATCCAGGAAGCAGATCCTCCCCGTAATATTGGCACGGTTTGGTAAGTTCCATCTGAAAAATAAAAAGCTGCTCCCTTTGCTGAGTCACAGCCCCTCGGAGCTGGAGCCGTGACAAGCCGGGAGGCGCCGCGCTGCTGGAGTTGAAGCAGAGGTGAGCAGAGGCGGTCCAGGATCCTGCCCAGGTGCTTTTCTCGCCTGAAATGATTTTTTAATTCCCATTAAAGTGCTCTGTAAGTTTGATTCCGTCGGCGGGCAGGTGCAGCCGCGTTGGTGGCTCGCAGGGTGGGGGTCGGTGGCTGTGCTGGGGCGGATGCCGGGCGCATCCCGGGGGAGCCGCGGCCGAGGGCACGGAGGGAGCGGCGCTGCGGCCGCGGGCGGCGGCACCTGCGGGGATCGGCGCTGCCCGTCCGTGTCCCGGGCACGGGCTGAGCCCTGCCCGCCCGCTGGCAGCACCGAGAGGGGCCGGTGTGTCCGGAGAGCCGCTGCCCGGTGCCAGGGGCAGCTGTGCCGCCGGTGCCGGGGCGGCGGGGCAGTGCGGAGCTCCTCCCGCTCGCAGCGGCTGCAGCAGCGCTGCCGATGCTCTGCCGGAGCCGCTCTCCGCGTCCCCAGGCTGTCCTCGCCGCTACCGAGCCCTCTGCAGCCAAGGCCCGGGGCTTCTCCGGGCTCTGCACCGGGCTTTATCTGCTGGAGTTTAACAGTTTCGTTTGTACCCCTGTACCGTGGTTCAGTGGTTCGGATGCACAATCCCAGGTTGTTTGTTTTCTGAAGCTTTTTTATCTCCTCAAGTCCCCAGAACTGGGTGTCAAATCCAGAGGAATTTATGCAGGGAGGAGGGAGCTGGGATTGCTGAAGGAAAGACAGGAGGGTTCCCTTGCAGCAGAGGGGCTGCAGGTAGGACAGGGACACAGGAGCGTTTCCTGAGCACCAGTAAAATGGAGCATTTGACACCTGGAAGTAATTCTGGTTCTGTTGAAATGCTGCCAAGATATGTATTATCTAGACAGAAAAATGCTCTTGGGCTGCTGTTTCCAATGTATCTGTGGTCATTTCAATTGCAGATTTGTTTTTTAAAGCAAATCTGAAGTTGTTGTGATTGTTAGACATGTTTGCCATGTACTTTTAAGTAATCTTTTAAAAAGTTTAAAGAAACTCAGTATCTTAAGGAGCTGTGATGTTGCTGTTCCGTGATAGTCAACCCACCTCCAGCTGCCTGACCCATGCAGGTCACTGTGGCCTGAGCTGACATCTCTGAGGGATGGAGCAGAATCATGGAATCATAGAATCACAGAACTGATAAAGTTGAAAAAACCCTTGAAGATCATCAAATGCCACTTTTGACCCATACCACCTCCATGTTCACCTCTACACCATGTACCTAAGTGCCACATCTGCAGTTTTGGAACGTCTCCAGGGATGGTGACTCCATCCTAGAATCCCAGTCCTGGGCAGGACTGAACAACTCTTTCTGTGTAGAAATTTTCCCTGATCTCCAACCTAAACCTCCTCTGGTGCAAATTGAGGCTGCTTGCTCTCATCCTGAGGAATTCAGCTGGGGCCTCTCCTCCTGGCCCCTTGCCCCCATTCCTGAGCCTCTGGGCTCCTTCCCTGTGCCCCTTGCCCAGCAGGGCTCTCCCAGGCTGTGTCACCAGGACAGAACCTGTCTGTCCCGTTCCGCTGGCTTTGCACAAAGCGAGACCAACACAGGATCTGTGATTCAGTACAGAAATAAATAAATGAGAAGGACAGTACTCTCCCCCAAAGGCAGAGTGCAGACGCCTGGCTGTGTCAGTCCTGGCAGCAGGTCAGGGGTGATGGGCTGGCCTGGGCTGGAAGGGCTGACCTGTGCTGGCTGCTTTTGGGGCTGGCTGCTCTGGGAGCTGCACCCCGGACTCAGCTTGAGCCTTTTCCTCCCCTGTTCAACTTGGCCAGTGGTGTTTGACCCCACGAGCAGCAGAACAATGGGCTACTGCTCCCAGGGTTTGTGGTGTGTGATCCCAAGTGGAAGATTCCTGTTTCCACCAGAAAAATAATTTAATTTCCTGCCAGTGCCCACAGGGTGCTTTTCTTGTTCTTGCATTAGTATGAAAAAGTAACTGAAACATCCTTTTCACCTACACAGTATCAATCCTTTAATAACTTCCTGTTCAATGCCCCTTCCAAAAAATCACAGATCCTGACTCTTTTATGACCTGGTCACACCTATTACATTTCATTTAGGAGAATTTGAGTGGATTAATGAGCGCCTACCATTTAGCTTTCTGCAGCATCATAATGCTTTTCCTCTGATTTCACATCTCCTGCCACTGTAATACCTTATTTACATTGCTGTGTGCACAACAGATGTCCTCAGTAATGAGTTGATCTTTCCTCCTAAATCTCTGTGTGCAGGATATGTCAAATTGTATTTTTAAATGTAGATTATCTTGTACTTTCACGGATTGAGTTTCATGTTGCTAAGTTACCTATTCTTTCTAGTTTGAGGTTATTGTTTTATTTTTTTCTTCCTTTTGCCTGCCTTCTCCTCTCTCCCGATTGACCTACATAATCCTCTGTTATCAGCAGGTTTTTGTGTCCTGCCCTTTACTCTTTTCCAGGTCACCAGAACACCAAACAGTGCCAGCCCCAGCTCTGGGCCTTGGAGCTTGCAGCTGGGAATCTCCTCCCTGTCGCAGTAACTCCTTTGTTTTGGTCCCCCATCTGTGGCTGGAGTTTCTTACACATCACACTGCTCACTCTTCTCTCGGGCTCAGGGTGGGATTGTTGGGGTGCCCTGTGCTGGCTGGGAGCTGGACTCGATGATCCCTGTGAGTCCCATCCAGCTCAGCCTGTTCTGGGATTCCACGACTCTTGAGCAGTGTGGAACAGGAGGACACAGGAGTGTCCGACCCTGAAGTGTCCTTGTGAAACTGAGACCCAGATTTCCATTCTCGCCTCCCCATCACCTTTCGGTGACACTGAGGTCACTCTGCTGCCCCGAGCACAGCCCCGTTTGTGAGCCCCTCTGCCTGCTGGCACTCACTGCCTGGCTGGGCAGGGGCTCCCTGGGCACGGGCTTCTCTTGTGGATGTAATGAGCTGAAGGGGTTTGCGTAGTTCCATTAAAACTCCCAAGCTGGCGTTACCCCGGAGCAGAGCAGCCACAGCTCCTGCTGTTCCTGATGCTGCCCCTCCAGAGCTCTGCAGGGCTGCAGTTCCACCCTCAGTGCCCTGGAGAAGGGCCCGGCTGGGCCGGCAGTGGCTGGAGGGACAGATCCCAGTGGGAAGCATTCCCTGAGGCACCCCGGCTGCGGGCAGAGCCCAGTGCCTGTGCTCCCAGAGTTCGGAGCCAGATGGACACAGCTCTGAGCTGGGATCAGCGCAGGGCGGCCCGTGCGAGAGCTACTTTCCCTGAAGGAGTAAATGCAGAAGGCTGAAAGGTTGGAGAGCCCTGAACTCAAATCCCAGATTACCCAGCTGCCACACTAACCCAGTAGCTAGGAAAGGGCTCCTCTGGAGGGTCTCTGCCTGTAAACGGAGATGTTGGTGGGAATGTTTTCCTGGTTCATTGTGTAGCACATTTCACACAGAAAAGCAGAGCCAGTGCTTTTCCTGATGATCTGCAGGAGTCCTTGAGAGGGAGATTCCTGCAGGGGAGGGGTTTTCCCGAGAGGAGACATCAGCCAGGAGATGCCACTTGGGAATGAGTCACTTGGCCTCCGAGGTGAACTCCAGGAAGGCAATTTTAGTGACCCAGTAGAGAGCACAAGCAGAAGCAGCTGCTGAAGTTCCTCTTTTCCCTTTTTTTTTTCTTTTTTCCTATTTGTTGTTAGTCTTGGTTAAAAAAGGTTATAAAGCTCTTGTGTTGAAAATAAGATTTTCCCAGAGAAATGGATCACAGACTCCCAGAATGGTGTGGCTGGAAGGGACCTCAAAGCCCACCCAGTTCCACACCCTGCCATCAGCAGGGACACCTTCCACTATCCCAGGCGGCTCCAAGCCCCATCCAACCTGGCCTTGGGCACTTGGATGGTGTGATGGGGCAGCCACAGCTTCTCTGGGCAGCTTGTTCAGCCTGGGATCCTTTGACTTCAAATGTTAAAGTGAGTGTGAAGCAGCCTTTCCTTCCCCCTTGGCTGCGGGTCTGCCATGGTGCAAGGAGGCCTTGAACCCTCCTACGGATCCCTTCAGTGAAACTGCAGGGAGGTGGTATCTGCATGCCAGGCGAATTGACTCCAAAGGTTCATGCAGCATTTCAAATCAAATCAGCTTTAAAAAATCAGATTACAGCTGCAAAGTCCTCGGCCATGTGCATGAGGTGCGTGCAGAGCCCTCCTGGCAGAGCTCCCCTGGCCAAGGCAGCAGCACAGGGTCACCTCTGTGCCTGGGGGCCCTGGGGGACCATGCCTCAATACCTCCGTGGGCACAGGGTTTGGCTCGTGCCACACCAGCGCTTCCCACTCCTCTCTGAGCCCTTCCCCACGTGCCTGCAGCCTTCTCCTTCCCACCTGTAGCTCTGCCTCTCCGCTGGGTAACACGAGCTTTGTTTTGCCAGGTTGGTCAGGGTTTCTGGTCATCATCTGGGAGGACATTTTGCTTTTAGGATTTTATTCAATCATCTTCCAGGGACTGCTTTTGTTTTAAAAGCCTTTTTATAATGGATCTTTTCTTTATAGTTGGAAATATTTATTTAGCCAATGCCTAAAGGGGCTCCAGGAGAGCTGGAGAGGGACTTCGAAAAGGGCCTGGAGGGACAGGAGAAGGGGGAGTGGCTTCCCAGTGCCAGAGGGCAGGGATGGGTGGGATATTGGGAAGGAATTGTTCCCTGGGAGGGTGGGGAGGCCCTGGCACAGGGTGCCCAGAGAAGCTGTGGCTGCCCCTGGACCCCATTTTAACAGTTTCTGTGTTCTGAGCTCATTTGCCATCTCTGGATTAGGTCTCTCTCTTTACCTTCCCCTACAACATCCGTGCCAGAAGCTCGGGCTGTTGAGGCAGCATGGTGTCTCTCAGTTGCTCTAATGCAGATCTCCCTGCCCCAGGATGTACCTAAAGCTCTCCTGATCTTCCCCAGGGTCCATCTTCCCAGCTCAGACCACGCTGGAGGGCTGGCACCTGATCCCATGAGAGTTCATCCTGCCAGCCTTGCCCTCCTTGCCCCGCGGATGTTGGTGGGAGAGGAATGCTGTTAATCCCTGGCACTGCCGCCCCCGGTGGGTACCACCCCTCACAGCACAGCTCCAACCCCTCCGGAAGTCTGGGCATACTTCTGCTTTCTTTCTGAATCAGTATTTATGGTTATTTATGGGTTTTGTTAATTTATGTTTATTGTTGTGTTTCTGAGCTGAGGAGCATCACATTTGCTGTTCAGTAACAAGGCAGAGGTGGGCTGGCATCAGGGAGGAGACTCACAGCAAGTGTCACAAAAAGGTTATTTAAACCAAGATATTTAGTAATGAAAAACCAGGTTTGAAATAATCTGATACTGTTTTTCAGGCTGTAGGAACAAGCTTTTCACTAGAGCCTGATGGACATCTCCCAGCTGTTTGCATTTGGGAGATTAATCAACTTTCCATTCAAATTCTTGTCTGTTGCTGTGAAATGTCAATTTTTATCTTGATTTAGAGCTGTGCATACACCTACTGAGAAATAAAACATACTGTCAAATAGGAATGTAATTTCTGGATAGTCCTGGTCAGCCTAAAGAGAGGTTCCTACTCCCGTCAGTGTCTTTTCCTGCTGCCCAGTTCCTCACAGCTGAATTTAATGATGATTAGTCAGTCTGGAAATTAACCTTAATTCTGAAATCCAAAGCACAGTGGTTTTGTTGCCACTGTTGAGTCTGCTATTTTTCAAGCTCATTTATAAATTGAATAAATCCAAGAACTGAAAATCTTTTCTAAGAGTGTAGCAATTAAATACTGCCTTTTCCATCCTCAAATCCAGCTGTGTTGTGTGTTGGTGCCGAAGAGGGTTGGAGAGGTAGCATTAAACAGTTATTTAGGGATGTTAATAACATGCTTAAAATGTTTCCATCAAGTGCTTTTGGATCGTGCGATGCCATCTGTGTTACAGTTGATTTAGTTAATTATACAGGCATGAATTCCTTGGGAGAAGGGATGGCATTGCTCTAACAGCTTGTTTGTGAGCAGGATAACGCAGTGACACACTATTAAACTCATGGAATTAAGTCTGAAATATATTCCTCGCTAACAGTCCTCCCCAAATTATGCTGAGTTGCTCCAGTTTAAGGGATAATTTGGATAGGTCTGTTGTTGGAGTTTATTGCAGAAACTCCAATGGATTTTTAGACCTTAAATATTGGGGGTTATCTGAGAAAAAGGAGAAATTACTTTCCTACCTACTCAGCTGTTTTTAATTAATTATTGCTCATTCTGCAAATTAGCCATAATAGTTGTACAATTAACCAGGTGTCCTGCTTTAATAGGTACCTGTTGGGATTTAGCAGCAGTTGTGTCTGCCAGTACTGCAGTTCAGAGACTGTCCTGAGCTGAAGGGACCCACAGGGATCATGGATCCAGCTCCTGGCCCTGCCCAGACCCCCCAACACCCCCACCCTGGGCATCCCTGGCAGCTCCTGGAGCTCTGGCAGCCTCGGGGCCGTGCCCATTCCCTGGGGAGCCTGGGCAGTGCCCAGCACCCTCTGGGGAAGAGCCTTTCCTGATCTCCAGCCTGAGCCTGCCCTGGCCCAGCTCCAGCTGTTCCCTATAAACCATAATTGGCTTCTTAATTGGCACCTAACTGTGGTTTGCACTTAAAACCCGAAAAAACCTGTGTAAAACTTATGATGAAGAACCAGAGGATGGGATTTCGATCCGTGGGTGTGGCACAAACAGGTAACTTCACACACAAGGTGAGTCTGCATAGGGGAGTGTGGGAGCTGCAGATGTAGAGCTGCAAAGGACATGATCCACCCATCAATGAGTTAAAGCCAACAACGGTCAAAGGATTAATCTTTGAGGAGAAATTCAGGTCAGTCGGGATTTGACATGTGTCTGTTACAGCTGCTGCTGGAATTGGTCTAATCCTCGGCAAAACTTCGGCTAGACTTCCATCTGCAGAGGCTCTACTGGATGTTAGGGTTGGGGGGTGAGGGGCGGAATTATTTTGAATTTAAAGCAGGTATTATTTCATGAAAGACAGGTTCCAGAGCTTATTTCACACTGGGAAGTGTTGGTTGAGTATTTATTTCCCTTATGGAAATGGCGACTGTAGGTAATGGGGTGTGTTAACTTTGCAGTGTGGGGAGCCTGCAGCTTCCTCTGCAAGAGCATGGACAAGCCAGATGTGCCTCTCTGGATGTCTGGGTTGAGTTACCCACATGGCTTGTATTTTTTAAAAAAAGAATTTTATCAGATTAGTCTCAATCTAAAGCACAGAGGAAAAACCTCATTGAATGTCCAGGGAATGGAATGGAGCTGGGAAGGGGCTGGAGAATTCCTGAGGGAGCTGGGAAAGGGGCTCAGCCTGGAGCAAAGGAGGCTCAGGGGGGACCTTGTGGCTCTGCACAACTCCCTGACAGGAGGGGGCAGCCGGGGGGGTCGGGCTCTGCTCCCAGGGAACAGGGACAGGAGGAGAGGGAACGGCCTCAGCCTGGGCCAGGGGAGGGGCAGGATGGACAGCAGCAGGAATTTCCCCATGGAAAGGGTGCTCAGGGATTGGAACTGCCCAGGGAGGTTTGGAGTGCCCATCCCTGGAGGTGTCCCAGGAATTCCTGGAGGTGGCACTCAGAGCTCGGGGATGGGGCACAGCTTGGGCTCCATGGGCTGGGAGGGATTTTCCAGCCTCAGAGATCCTGGGATTGGATTCTGTGGTTCTGCGTGTGAAGGAAATGCACAACACAACCCTGTGTGCAGGACAATACGTGTCTGGGCCATTGTTCCTTGATCTCAGCTACCTGCTCACTCCTTTTCCCATGTAATTTCCAACAGGTTTTCTTCTCACATTGCAGCTGAGTGATACACTGTTTGTGACAAATGTTTGTGTGGATAAAGCCCGAAGCACAACTCCAGCATGAGACACGACTGCATTGGCTTAGCGTGAAATTCCTTTTCAGAGGAAAACTCATTTTCTTGCCTTCGGATCTATAGGCTGGTGCAATCCTAAATGGAACATGGATATTACTCATATAAGGAAGTGGGAACTCAGCCATGGACAGGATTACATTTTCTTTCTATTATAATATTTTGAGGTGCACAAGAGGCTCAGAAAGGATTGTTTAAACTAATTTGTCAACAATTGAGAACACCAGTGCTCCAAGGGCTGTGGCAAACGTTGGAAATGTTCCGTATTTGTAAGAACAGAGTTCTGCTTTCAAATATTGGTACCCTGGGTAGGGATTAATTCACTTATTTTTAAGCACGATGAAACATTCATTTCAGCAACTACTACCTAGAAAACACATTTCCCAATTAGTCTTGATGTCTGAATTGCAAGTCAGGAGGCAAAAGGAGCGCTGAGCCCTGCTCAAGGCAGCTCTGATGCATTATTGATGCTGTTTTCAATATCAAACATGCCAGGAATCAGATGCATAATCTATTCTCCCAGCATCAAAAATGCGATGACCTTTCTGTTCTGTTAAGGTGATGTGTCTGATAGCTGCCCCTTCTATATAACTCATTGGAAAAGTAAAGGAATAATCCAAAGGCAGGTGACTGGTTTTCCAGGGAATGTCTCACGTGCCCAGCGCTGTGGGGAGGGGGTGCCAGGGAGCTGCTCTGTTCCCTGTAGGGGAGGGTCGTGCTCAGTGTTGGGGGTCCGTGCTCGGTGCCGGGGGTCTGTGCTCGGTGCCGGGGGTCTGTGCTCAGCATTGAGGGTCTGTGCTCGGTGCTGAGGGTCCGTGCTCNTGCCGGGGGTCTGTGCTCGGTGCCGGGGGTCTGTGCTCGGTGCCGGGGGTCTGTGCTCGGTGCCGGGGGTCTGTGCTCGGTGCCGGGGGTCTGTGCTCGGTGCCGGGGGTCTGTGCTCGGTGCCGGGGGTCTGTGCTCGGTGCCGGGGGTCTGTGCTCGGTGCCGGGGGTCTGTGCTCGGTGCCGGGGGTCTGTGCTCGGTGCCGGGGGTCTGTGCTCGGTGCCGGGGGTCTGTGCTCGGTGCCGGGGGTCTGTGCTCGGTGCCGGGGGTCTGTGCTCGGTGCCGGGGGTCTGTGCTCGGTGCCGGGGGTCTGTGCTCGGTGCCGGGGGTCTGTGCTCGGTGCCGGGGGTCTGTGCTCGGTGCCGGGGGTCTGTGCTCGGTGCCGGGGGTCTGTGCTCGGTGCCGGGGGTCTGTGCTCGGTGCCGGGGGTCTGTGCTCGGTGCCGGGGGTCTGTGCTCGGTGCCGGGGGTCTGTGCTCGGTGCCGGGGGTCTGTGCTCGGTGCCGGGGGTCTGTGCTCGGTGCCGGGGGTCTGTGCTCGGTGCCGGGGGTCTGTGCTCGGTGCCGGGGGTCTGTGCTCGGTGCTGGGGGTCCGTGCTCGGTGCCGGGGGTCCGTGCTTGGTGTTGGCCTCCCGAGGTCCCCGCGTGTCCCCGATGTCAGAGCAGAGCCCTGGGAGCAGCAGCAGCTCTGTGTTCCCTCAGCCCGGGATGAAGCACCTCCTGGGTGCCTCTATATCAGCACAGTGGTGCTGGCTTGGGAACGTATTTATGGAATGTTTTTCTCGCAGTATTTGTGATAAATATTCTTTCAGGCCTGGCACTTGGCCCCGGGTCCCAGCTGGCTCCTCGCGCGGGGCGTGCTCCAGCAGACACGGCTGCTGTGCTCAGGGCCACACTTGTGTGAGCACAAACGGCCCCTCTCATGGCTCCAACAATGACACTTGTCCCCCTGCACACACACAAGGTCACGGCTGGCACTGGAGCTGCCTTGCTCTGCTCAGCCCTGTTTCCATTCTCACCCTGGCAATAACAGCCCAGCGGGTACATCTCTGCCTGCTGGGGCAGCTGCCAGGGGCTGAGCTCTGCTGTCCCCAGCATCACACGTGGGCACTGCCACTTCTTCCCCAGTGCTCACATCCTGCTGCTGTCCAGAAGGGAAGGCTCCATCCCCACAGGCTCCTTCCCTTTCACTCCTCAAAGGATGGCTGCACTTGGCATCTGTGATGTAGTTTAATGGGCATGGTGGTCATTCTTGGACTCTCTGTGCAGGGCCACGAGTTGGATTTCGATGATCCAAGCAGTTGCTTGGCATGAAATATGTCAATTCATACCATTAACCCTTCATAACATTTTAAAGAAAATTTAAAAGCTGCAACACTGTGAGTATCAGGATGTGTGGTTCTACAAATCGACCTCAGACAGAATTCCCAAGTAAACTCTGCTCCACAGTACCAGCTCCTGAGTTTTTTTTTTCTGTAAGCACACAAATGTAAATTCTCAAAGCCCTCGTCTGTCAAAAAGAATCCTGTTAGCAATTACTCCCTCAAATCCCTGTACCATTCAAATTACAATTTGTCTGCCATTCATGTGGAAGCAGTTAAAGCTTGTTGGTCGCTGCTTCTCGTTTCCTCAGGTTGTGAGCTAACCTGGCTCACTGCTGCCTCTGCCTTTGGAGGAAATCCTCTAAGAAAATAATTGTAATGTGCACAAAGGCCTCATTCGTTGCAGCAGGTAGAACTCTGTGCCTGTGGCTACAGGCTGCCCCATTTTTTATCAATAAAGAAAGAGGGTTTTGAACCTCCATTGGTGTGTTGTGTCTGCTTGCACAAAGCAGCAAGAATCTTAAATGCAAAGAACATCTACTCTGTTATAGATTTTTCAGGCAATATCTTTAAAATTTAATTTATTTCTATTTCTTTGCCTAACCAAGCATGTTTCTTTTTATGGAAACTTCCAGGCTACAAACTCAGGCACCAGCCTGAGAAACTGCAGAACTGAGACTGTTTGTACCACCTTGGTTTGGACAATTAATACCAGGAATGTTATTTTATTCTCCCACTTGTTTCTCTAAGTCTCAGCCTCCCTCTGAGCCAATGTAGATGTGTAGTGACTGCTTGTTCTTCGTGATTTCTCTGGCTCTCAGCAGCTCTGCCCTCCCAAACTCCAGCCCCTCTCCCAGGTGCTCTGAGCCCTCTCCCAGCTCCATATCCCAGCTTTATATCCCCAGAGCAGCTGCCTCTCTGGGCCCTTTTCTCCCTGACAGATTCGGGCTTTTGCTCCTAGAATTCAAACCAGGCTATTTTCTATTGCGATGTTGTTGTGGAGGTTGGTGCTGTTGCTGTTTTGCTGCTGTCATTTACTGTCACTCTCTCGTTGCAGCTGCCCTGTCCTGCTGAGCCCCATCCCCGTGCCCGGACAGGGGACAGTGCCCGCCGTGGTTCGAGCACAAGTCATGAGGGGCAGACCGAGCCACTGAAGGTCATCGGCCAAGAACACTGCTACCCACGTTAACAGGATTAGTATCAAAAAGGTTGGAAATCTTTTCCCGAATTTGTGCACTTTTTAATGGAATTTTGTAGTGTAACCATCCCATGATTCTGTGCAGATAGTCTTCCCAGCAGTTGGTGTCTCTGGGCTGTGGCAGTGCTGGGGGCTGGTGCGTGGATGTTCCTCCTGAACATCCACATCCTCTGCACGGTGTGATTCCAGTGCAGGTGAAGGGATGGGACACTGCCTGGCAGGAGGGTGCAGCCAGGGTGGGGTCAGGCTCTGCTCCCAGGGAACAAGGGATGGGACAGGAGGAAACAGCTGCATCAGAGGAGGTTCAGGTTGGATATTGGGCAAAACTTCTCCATGGAAAGGTCTGCCCAGCCCTGGCACAGCTGCCCAGGGCAGATGTGAAGTCCCCATCCCTGGAGGGATTTAAAAGCCATGTGGATGTGGCACCTGGGCACATGGGTCACTGGCAGTGCTGGGGAATGGTTGGACTTAATGGTCTTGGAGGGCTTTTCCAGCCCGAGCAAAGCTGTGATTCCACACTGAATCCAGGGAATGCAGCCCCTTTGGCTGCTGACACGTGCTCCTGGGAGCGCTGGGGCGGTGTGTCCTGCCCTGACAGGGCGTGTGGCTGTGCTGTCCCTCCCCGCAGGGCACAGAAGATGTAGAGGCGGCGGGCGCGGAGCAGCGGAGCCAGCGGGGCCTCACCATGGCCAAGAGGGGCTCCAGCAGCCGCGCCAGGGGGGACAAGCCCGACGCCTTGGCCGCCCTGCAGGCTGCCAACGAGGAGCTCAGGGCCAAGCTCACCGACATCCAGATCGAGCTGCAGCAGGAGAAGAGCAAGGTGGGCAGCTTCCCTTCCTTTGAGAGCAATTTGGTGTTATTCAGGAAGTTCAGAAATGCCAAAATTCTCTTTGCTGGTTTTTCTCTTTCCCTTTTGCACTAATTTCGTTTGGATTTTGGGCTCGAACTCCTTCAAACTGGCTGCTTACCCACATGTACAATACTAGACCTCAGCTCTGCCTCCTGTGCTAATTCCCAAATTCCAAGGAGACACAGCTTCTCCCTGAGCCTTTGGGAGAGGCACAGCTGATGGCGCTGGAACCTCATCTCTAGGCATTTCCAGCTCTTGCCCTCAGATCACTTCTCAGCAAGAGCATGGAAAATTTATTTGCTTTTCCCTAATTCCCCAAATCAGTTTCCACTGATAAACTTTGGGGAGTTTTCAGTTCCAGAATAGAAATGTGTTACCATGCAGGGACACAATGGTAGTCTGCATTTTTCCATGAATTTGCATCATTATTAGGCATTTCAGACTATGAATCCGACACACACATACATACAGATAGAACATCTGTTAATCCTTTTGCTGAGAAGCAGCATTTGCAGCTTTAAGGCTCAGGACTTTGTTTTCCTTCTCCCTTCAGAGCCACTTCTGGCCATGGCTTCTCTAGAGTTTATGGCATGGTTTTAAATTGAAACATCATTTGAGCCTTGTGTGGTCAGGTACAGTCAGTTATCTCTGCTGAATAATTCATTGGTTAAAAAGCATCTGGTAAAATGCAGCTGTTTGGGGCTTCACAGGAGCTTGCACAGAGCCTTTTGTGTCTTGCCTACGCACGTGCAGCTTTGGTCTGCGTGCCTGGGCGTGCCAAAGTGATGGCTTGGCATCTGGTTTTTTCCTGTATTTTGGTGGGAGTGTGCTGTGAGAGCTGCTGCAGAATAAAGTAAGGACTCAGACTTACTCACAAGGTACTGACTGATTCCTAAATGTGTATTAAACATGAGCCTGCAGTGAAAGAAAGATCTTTGCTACCACCAGGTTGTAGACACAGCATTGAGGTGTAATACTGTAAAGTCACCTGTACCATTTTTAAATAATGTTATCGTATGTATCCATTGTTTGGTTGATTGAAAATACTATATTTTTTGATTTTCCGTATAGGTCAGCAAGTTGGAAAGGGAGAAGAATCAGGAAGTGAAGCAGATCAAGGAGCACGAACAGCATAAAAGTACAGTGGTGGTCACAGAGCTCAAAGTCAAACTTCATGAAGACAAAATGAAAGAGCTCCAAGCTGTTCGAGAAACACTTCTGAGACAGCACGAAGCTGAGCTACTCAGAGTAATAAAAATTAAAGATAATGAAATCCAGAGACTGCAGACCCTGCTCAATGCTGTGCGCGACGGGGCCCCGGACAAGGTGAAAACGGTGCTGCTCTCCGAGGCCAAGGAGGAGGCCAAGAAGGGCTTTGAGGTGGAGAAAATCAAAATGCAGCAAGAAATTTCCGAGCTGAAGGGGGCTAAGAAGCAAGTGGAGGAGGCTCTCACTATGGTGATCCAGGCTGACAAAATCAAAGCGGCGGAGATAAGGAGTGTGTATCACCTGCACCAGGAGGAGATCACCAGGATCAAGAGGGAGTGCGAGAGGGAGATCCGCAGGCTGGTACGTGTCGCTCTCTGCTGCTGGAACTCATGCTGTTGGTGGGACGTGGTCAGTGCTGGACTCAGCTGGGTGGATAAGGATGGGTGTGGGAACTTTGGGGCTTGCTCCAGGTCTGTTTTACATTTGCTAGTAGAGAGGGCAAACTGGTTTTTAAAAGTATTAGGACTTTTTGTAAGAAAGTTCTTGATCTGTGTGAGAGCCTGTTAATGTTGTTCACATTGAAGGTATCAGGAAGAGCCCTGAGGTTCCTGGCTGGTCAGGGGAATGCTACAACAGTTATGTTCCTTGAGTTATGCCTCCATTTCCTTACCAAGCGTTCCTTCCTGATCCACCTTGGTCCCTCCCTTTCCCTGCCTTTGCTAGATCCCATGAACATCCCATAGTGAGGCTTACACAATCCCAAATGCTCTCTTTCTGCACCCTGAGTCCTGCACACACAGCAGGGCATTCAGGGGGAATTCCTCTCCATCCCCACCGTGGTGGTTTTCCCCAGGACAGGGGCTGGTTCTGCTCCTCTGGTGGCCCCACGAGCAGAGACTCCACAGCTCCCACCTGAGCAGGTCACTGGGATCTCACCTGGCCCTCGGGGACCCTCTGTGTGTGGCTGCTCAGCCTGCCCTCACCTAAGCCAACATCTGATCCCCTGGTGCAGCAGCTCCAGTCTCAAAGGCAGGAGCTTCACACCTGTGGCTTTGGAGTTTTCCTCTGGCGTGTGTGGGAACTGGCTGGGGAGGTTGGAGGGGATGGTGGTGCTTGGAAAAGGGGGGAACTCCCTGTGGGAGGGAGCTCCCTCACAGGGAAGCCTTTGCACCAGAGCCTTTGCACCTGCTGGGGCTCGGGGGTTTATTGTCTGCTGCTGTCCCAGACCTTGCCCTGTGATCCATGCTCCTGAGGGCAGGGAGTGCATCCCTGAGTGCTGCTGCCTTCCCCGGGGTCATGGGGACACACCCACGCTCTCATGATGTGTGTTTTGGGTCTTGTCTCAGTATTTATGTGATGTCGCCATCGTTCTGTGTTTGCCATGCTGCTTTACAGCACTCAGTGTCCCAGTACAAACCCATCCAGGTCCCTTCTAAGTCATTAGCTCTTAGCTGTTATCCAGATCCTAAAACACAATTTTAAAATGCCCAAAGAGCTTGCAGCCTGGCCCCAAATCAAAGGCTGGCAGCGTGACCGTGCTGCAGGAACCACCTGCAGAACCTCCTGCCCTGGCAGGATGCTGGTGCAGCCGCTCCTGAGCCCTGACAGCCTGGGGGGCACTGACACACCAGCAGTGGAGTGTCCCCCACCTTTATTTAGCCACCTCTTCTCTCAGACTTTAGGTTGTTAAGGTTTGTTCATAGGTTATTTTATTTTTATGAAGAGGATATTAAAATAATTTGTAACCAGCTGATCTATTGATGCTGTTCAAATATCCTGCAGTGTAAGTACCTTCTTCTCTAACCATACATCACTGGTGCATTGATTTCATACATCACAGTGAGTGGGGGGCTAATGGACATCCTAAATAAACTTGCTGCATCACATGGAAAGTCCCCACTAATGGCCTTTAATGTAGAAGCTGTAAAATAAATATGGTCTTAGTTATAGGGAATAGAGTGGTTTGACAGGATGTTTTCTGAATTGCCTATGAAAATCAAACTTTAGTTCCTGCTTGAAAGAATCAGGTTGGCTCACTGCACCAGTGAACTTACCTGCTGCCATGATTTTACCAAGCCCTGAGTGCTTCCTGGATGGCCTCAAGTGCTCTCAGCTCCATGGACTCCACCACCAGTTATTTTGGTGGGAGCTGGTGGCTCCTGGCACTGTGGGGAGGGCTCTGATGTCTGAGGGGAAAGTCTGTGCAGTGCCCTGGCAACAGAGAATCAGGGATTCACTGACACAGCTTGAGGGCATTTTTTGTGCTGGCATTGACTGGCAATCTGTGACAGGAGGAGAGGAAATGGCCCCAAACTGTGCCAGGGGAGGGTCAGGCTGGACATCAGCAGGAATTTCCCTGTAGAAAGGGTGCTCAGGGATTGGCAGAGGCTGCCCAGGGAGGCTTGGATTCCCCATCCCTGGAGTGTCCAAGGAAGGGCTGGAGGTGGCACTCAGAGCTCTGGGCAGGGGACAGGGTGGGGATGGGCACAGCTGGGACTCGAGGGTCTGTGATTCTGAGTATCCACAGATAAACCCCAGCTCTTCACTGTAGCTATTTCCAGGGCCAGGTGGATGCCAATGGCTTGGGCCATTCCCATGGGGCAGGGCTGAGCATCCTCCAGCACCGTGGGCAGCACAGGAAAGGGAATAACGTGTGTTTCAGAGTGGTGCTCAGGCTGTTCTGGGCCCGTGAGCTGTGCTGGCACACATGGCTCGTGCTGTTTGTGTCTGTGCAGTCTGTGTGACTCCCCGAGACGTTCAACCAACCCACTTCAGCTGTCCCTGGCTCTCAACCTCAGCAGTGGGACTGCAGCAGATGAAATCCCCCTGCAGATGGTAACGAGTACATGTGGCACGGCCTCCTTCGGAGAGAATGTCTAATTTTAGTCAACCGTTTTTAAATTTCAATTTGTGCATTTTAAACCGCCTTAAAATACTGCAGGGCTGTGTTTAATTACATTTGTATGGGCAGGAGCACTCCCTGCTTGGTGTGTGCACAGCCAGGGGAAGCAGGAGAAAACCAGGAGTGTTCCCTGAACTTAACTGGCCTTGATGCTTGCTAAATGGGGACCAAAATTCAATGTGGTAAAGAGCATTTAAACTTTAATTAACTCTGGGTTGGTCAGGAAGGAGACGTTCTGCACATCCGTGGCCACTGCAGCCTCCTTGCTCCTGTCTCCTTTATCAGGGGACTGAAAAAACAGAAAAACTGAGGAAATGAGGTTTGTTAGAGCCTGGGGAGTGGTTATTTTCAATCTAGATAAACTTTAGTTGATTATGGGTAGCAAAAGCTTTAATAACTTGTGCCAGTCCCTCTGTGAGACCCCTGGACACGGAGAGCTTCAGGGCTTCCTAATGGCAATGCCACCCCACAGCCAAAGAGGGGATCAAGGTTTTGAGCACCATTCTGAACCTCTGTGTTCTCAGAGACCCTGAGCTCTCTGCCAGACAGTGGTAAATTAGTGAAGATGTCTGATGTAAAGGGTGGGATCAGATGAAAAGGTAGGAAGCTGACTTTTTAAATATTAATTTTATTGGTGATTGATTTAGTCTTCATCTTCTCCTTTTGATTCCCTCATGTGGTGAGAAACCCCCGTATCTGGGATTATAAAGGTGGCTCAGCACCTGAACGGTAGACACACATTCAAGGTGAATCGTTCCTTTTTCCACCTGTGGATTTTTTTTAGTCATTTGTGGTTTGACCCTCATTTACAACAGTATTTCTTCCAACTGAACCTGGGCTGAAGGATTTTTTTGTGTATAAAAGCCAGACAACATTACTCCTACACTTAGGAGGGTCAGGAAACCTCCTCATTCTGAGTGATTCCTTTGGTGTCTCACAGGCCAGGTTTTAGAAACATTTTTCTCTGTGGACCTAAACAAGGAGTTACGCTTTTCTGGACTGTGACCACGTTGTTGTTGTTGTGCTACAGCACAGCTACCACAGGGCTTGGCCTGGGGCCTCTGGGAGAGCTTGGAAGCTGCTGGCACTGGACGTGGGGTTTCTGCCTCCAGCAGGTCTGGGACACCCCGTGCTTCGTTCATGGCACTTACAAGTGGCACTGGGGGGTTACACTGGGGCTGGACCAAGCTGAGCTTCCCAGTGCCTCCCAACCCAAACCTCCTGGGGTTCTGTGATTCCGAGGCAATCTGCTGGGTGCCAGGCACCCCAGGACAGGGAGGCAGTGGGGCTTGTCTCTGGAGAGGGAGGGTGAACGAGCAGGACGTGTGTACCCTGTGCCTGAACCCCTCTCTCGGGGGTGTCACACCCCAGGGCCACCCCAACTCCTCTCACCAGGGCACCTCCTCAGCCAGGTCACAGCTCCCTGGCACACCTCCTCAGCCAGGTCACAGCCCCCTGGCACACCTCCTCAGCCAGGTCACAGCCCCCTGGCACACCTCCTCAGCCAGGTCACAGCTCCCTGGCACACCTCCTCAGCCAGGTCACAGCTCCCTGGCACACCTCCTCAGCCAGGTCACAGCCCCCTGGCACACCTCCTCAGCCAGGTCACAGCTCCCTGGCACACCTCCTCAGCCAGGTCACAGCTCCCTGGCACACCTCCTCAGCCAGGTCACAGCCCCCTGGCACACCTCCTCAGCCAGGTCACAGCTCCCTGGCACACCTCCTCAGCCAGGTCACAGCTCCCTGGCACACCTCCTCAGCCAGGTCACAGCCCCCTGGCACACCTCCTCAGCCAGGTCACAGCTCCCTGGCACACCTCCTCAGCCAGGTCACAGCTCCCTGGCACACCTCCTCAGCCAGGTCACAGCCCCCTGGCACACCTCCTCAGCCAGGTCACAGCTCCCTGGCACACCTCCTCAGCCAGGTCACAGCTCCCTGGCACACCTCCTCAGCCAGGTCACAGCCCCCTGGCACACCTCCTCAGCCAGGTCACAGCTCCCTGGCACACCTCCTCAGCCAGGTCACAGCTCCCTGGCAGTCCCATCAGGGCTGGGGACAGGTCTCCTGGCGTGTCCTGATTGCCAGCTCAGCCCGTGGGAGCTGTGCCTGCCGTGGACAGGGATCTCCTCTGTGCCCCCTGCCTGGGGCACTGGCTTTGATCCCAGGCACTGGCAGCTTCAAAGGCCGTTTTTGACAGCGTCTGTCAATTTGCAAAGGCCCCGGGAACATTGCAGGGAGAGATGTCCCAACCAGGACCCTACACCTTGGGTGTGAATCAGGATGGAAATAATAATAACTTTAAAAAGAGTCAGGGCTTCAAGCCTCCTGCGCGTGGGAGCTGCGGGCGCTGCAGCGGGAGCACGGGAGGGAGCAGCACATCTCCTCTGCACGGGCTGCTGTTCTGTAATTGGCACCAGCTGTGCTCGGGGCTGGTTATGAATGAGCAGACACATAAATATTCATCCCAGCTCTGGAATGGCAGCGGGGGGGCGTCTGGCAGGTGGTTGGATGCTCCCGCCCCTTCGTGAGCTCCGGAGCCACCAGGCAGGGTGGGAGCAGGGAGAGGAGCCCGACCCCAGCCCAGCACAGCACCAGCACTGGTACAGCAGCAGTACAGCCCCAGCACCAGCACAGCACCAGCACAGAACCAGTACAGAACCAGCACAGCACCAGCACAGCCCAGCCCAGCATGAGGCCGCCCAGGTGCTGCACACCTGCAGACCCACACCGCTGCCAGTGAGTTCTGTGGCCCCTTGGCCCTGCCTTTCCTTCCTTCCTTGCTTTCGTGTGCTGAGGGACATCTTCCCAGAGATGCTCCCTTCCATTTGTGCTGTTTTACACTGTCTCTATCTCACAGCGGGCTGCAGGCACCAAACTTGTGCATGTTTCATGTGCAGGAATTTACTCAGGTGAAGGAAAGTGTCAATGCTGATGTTTCCTTGTGGTTTATGGAGGTTATGTTTAGGGATTCCTTTTTCTGGAAAACAAACCATTAGTGAAATGCTGTGAAATGTTTTGTGTTTTCTCGTCTCTTTGTTCCTCCCAGTTTCATGTGTTGCCTTTGTTGTAATGTGTCTTTGTTTCCATATAAATAGGAATCAACTACCCAATATTCTGCTTATTTTAAACAAACAATCATTTGATGATGTGTTATCTTTTCATCTGTACATCCATTTGGGTTTCTTCTCATTAGGCATTTAGCAGAAAGACCTCAGGTGCTCAGGAGCATCTATGTCTTTGTTTCATTCAAAGTCAGCAGACGCTGCCTTCATGGACATTGTTGAAAGGATCTTTGGTCAATGGCACCCAAAATACCTTTCATTTGCCCCTGGGTGGGCCACATTGGCATTTACTGGAAACTAAGTCCTTGGAGTGACTCTTGATTCCCAATGTCATTTTTTTCCAGGTTTACAGATGAAGCAGAGATAAAAGTGTTAATGCAGCTCTTAAAAGGCAAAATGTTCTTATTTGAAGCAGGCCAGGTTTAAAAACTGATCATTGAACTTGAATGTCTAAAGTCTCAAAAACCAATGGCAAAAATCCTGTGTTTGTGGTGCCTGAAGCCAGCTCACAGACCCCTGAGGGGATGGATGTGATTTCTGGTTTCTGTGGAATCCGTGTCTGTGCCACACGTGGCGTGTGGGTGTAATCCCTTCTGCAGCCGTGGATAATGTGCCTGTGTGGGGTCCAGCCGGGGAGAGCCCGAGATCCCGGCGCAGGGTGGGCAGCACCCAGGGCAGCTGCACTGGGATCAGGGATTGCCTTGAGCCAAGCGCCCTGGTGAGCTCCAGCCAGACTCCAGGGGTCGGATCCTGGCTGGTCCCACGGGATGTGCACAGGCTCTTGGCACAGGCAAACAGGGAAGAAGAGTGTTAGAGGTCCCTGGACATTTGTCATTTAAGCACTTCATGATTTTGCATAATGCTTATTATGTATAAGTAAAACCTCTCATGGAAAGGGAATTGCTCACACAGGAGACTTTTGGAAAAAAGAATTTTAAAAAATTCAGATTTCTTCCAGGAATTTTGAAAATTTAAAGGATACTGAGGTTTCAATATTCTTCTTTAAAAATTATTAATCCAGATTTCCCAAAGGTGACATCCAAGCAAAATGCCGCAGAATCGTTAAAGTGTTTGAGTGAACCAATCAAAGTGCGATGTGAATGTCAAGTTTGAATTTTTTTAAGGTGCTCTGAAATGGTGATAAGATGTGGGCTGTTTCCCAGTCACTTCAATGCCAAACTGCCTGCTGAAGGGGCGATTTGCTGCTGTGTGGTCCAGGGAGAAGGGCAGCGCTGCTGGAGCGGTGTGGCCTGGTGCTCACTGCCCGTGTCCGTGGGTGCTGTCCGTGGCCGGACAGTGCTGCTGTGTCACTGTGGGATGCTCTGGGTGCTCGCTGCCCGTGTCCGTGGGTGCTGTGGCACCAGGGCAGTGCTGCTGTGTCACTGTGGGGTGCTCGGGGTGCTCACTGCCCGTGGCCGTGCCCGTGGCCGTGCCCGTGGCCGTGCCCGTGGCCGGGCAGCGCTGCTGTGCCGCCCTGGGGTGCTCTGGGTGCTGCCGAGCTGCTGCCGCTGCCGCCTGTGTGATTGTGTTCTGTTCTCCTTGTAGATGGAGGAGATTAAGTTTAAGGACAGAGCAGTCTTCGTGCTGGAGAGAGAGTTAGGGGTGCGAGCCGGGCATGCTCAGAGACTGCAGCTCCAAAAGGAGGCTTTAGATGAACAACTGTCCCAGCTCAAAGAGTCTGACCGGCATCTGAGCAGCCCCAAGCGGGAACTTCCTTATGCAAGTGGTGCAGGAGACGCTTCAGATCATTCGGGAAGCCCCGTAAGCACTTTCACGTGGTTTCACCTAAACGAGCGACCAAATGGCACCAAGTGACAGAATCTTGATGAGTGCACCCTGGAGCAAGAGCTGTCCCATGGCTGTGCAGGGGAGCCCCGAGGCACCCGCTCTGCTTTTATCACGCCCAAACCGTTGAGATTTCCAATCAAACCTCGCCATGGGAGAGCTTTTGCTTTCTGTTGTTTTGTTTCCCGGTCGGTTTGGTTTGGTTTTGTCAGCAGGGTGAAATTCTTCTGTTCTTTCTCTCCTTTTCCTCACTGTACCATGCTCAGCCACCCGCCTTAGTTTGACAGTTTGACACGATTCTGCCAACAAACGATGCAAATGCGTTTCTCACCAAGTGCTGTTTGTGTGCAAGCTCTCGGAGGCGCGAGCTGGGGCTTGGGGAGCAGATGTACGAGGCCAGTTCCAGAGGGAGTGGGGAAGGCAGTCGGTGCAGGGCAGCGTGGAAACCCGCAGCCTCCCAGGGCTCCACTTTCCTGCCGCTCAGTGCTGTCATCAGCAGGACACAGAGTGAGCCAAGGACTCCTAACCTGTGCTCTCCTGTTTATTCGCTGCAATAGCCAGAACATTCGATTTGAGGCACCCCTCCACAATGGCTTTTTCAATTAACTCTGGCACCTCCCTGCTTTGGCCTCCCTTTGCCCAGAAAAACCCCTCGGGCAACTGCCCTCGTGCCTCTGACGTGTGCAGGTCGTCCTCATTGCTGATCCTCATCAAGATTTCTTTTGCGACAGCCTTGATTGTCTCAGTACAAGTGTAAAACTTATACCTGAGCAAACCAATCTGTTTTATTCTTTGGCCCAAGCCTCTCCTGCACCTGTTGAATGAGGAACCCTAGACCTCCCAAAAGTGCCACCAGCACTGTGGGCACTAATGTGCCTCTTTCTACTTGTACTCAACCTCTGCCAAAGACCAGAACAAGTCGTAGAGAAGGGGAAAAGTCTGTCACGTTTGTCAGTAGCTGTAACTCCTCTCTGATTCTGAACGAGAACCCATCTACCTATATCTCTATTCATTTCTAATTTGATTTAAGCATTTTCACTCAGATAAAGTGCAACCCCTGTGGCCTTACAAGTGACCCTTCAGGACCCCATAAGGGCCACAGCTTAGTAGAAGAAGAGCTTATTCAATGCACAATTGCATGGATTTTCCCCATTCAGTAATTTTAATATCAGTTTCTTCTGACCAAGTCCTCATTAGTGGGTGATGTGTCTGAAGCTCTCAGTTCAACAGTGGCATCATTGGAACACGGCCTTCAGTTCTGATATTTTCTGTTCTGTTTCCAAGTTTCCCATTTGTGACTTTGTATTTGCATATGCATATACTTATACATATGCATATACATACCTCTGCATTTGCATTCTTTGTTACATTTCCACTCCTGACTTTCCATTGGTCTCATCCTGCAGCTTTCCATGGTCAGTTGGGTTCCATGGGTTACACTCTACCCAATAACATTTTAAAATGTTTGGATTTGGGATAAGAAAAAGTTTGAGCTTTGTCAATGTGCTCTTGCGTGTACACTTATGAACAGTTATTTGCAGTTGATCTTTGTTTTAGGAACAGCAGTTGGATGAAAAGGATGCCCGGCGCTTCCAGCTGAAAATCGCGGAGCTGAGCGGCATCATCCGCAAGCTGGAGGACAGGAACGCGCTGCTGTCGGAGGAGAGGAACGAGCTGGTGAGTGCAGCATGGGGAGGGCTTGGGGATGTGCTGCCTTGTCCCAGGAACACCCAGATATCTGCTCCTGTGCTCTCTGGAAATCCTGGCAGCAGGAGCTGCCTCCTCCTCAGCTCTGTGTTCGGGGCTGTGCCACGTCACTCCCCCCTTGGCTTGTACAACTGTGGATTTTTGAGATTAGCTCGAATTATTTTTATTTCTTTTTTAAAATAAATACATCCCCCACACTGAACATCTGCTGCACAGATAGAGTATCTCCTCAAGCAGGAATTCTCTCTTCCGAATGGAAAATACCAAGAGTTTTTGATCAGTTCTGCTTTGTATCAAGAGAAAATACTGCTAGTGTGATAATTAAAGAAAATAGTTAATATATTTGATGAAAAAGCTCCAGAGGTGTTACTTTTCTCTTTGTCTTTCAGTTGAAACGTCTCAGAGAAGCGGAAAGTCAGTATAAGCCCATTTTGGACAAAAACAAACGCCTCAGTAGGAAGAATGAGGAGTTGTCACATGCCTTACGTCGAATGGAAAATAAATTGAAATTTGTGACGCAGGAGAATATCGCGATGGTGAGTGTCTGTGCCCCTGGGAGAGTGTGGGATGTGGAGCTGATGGGGCTGAGGGAGTCAGGCATCGCCCCAGACTTGCAGGTTCCGTGGGAAACTGTTCCATTCTGGCAAGGTCCCTTCCAACCCAAACTAATCTGTGATTCTATGATTCACCTTCAACTTTCCTGCCAGAATCACCTCTTAATCCCTGGGAAATCTGCACTTGTGACTCTGCCCCTTTTTCCAGCTGGAGGAGCAGGACCATCTGGCACATTTGGAGCCCGGATGTGAGGCTCAGCAAAAGGGGAGCAGGAGAGCTGCCAGGACAACCATTAGAGAGATGCATCACTTGCTGTAAAGGGAAGGGCTAAACAAGTCCCTTGGCAAAGCCTCCTGATCATTTCCTCCTCTGCCCTGTGGTTTTTGGGTTCTAGAGGCAAAGAACTGGAGCAATAAGGAGACCAAGCTCCTTAAATGACCTTGACCACAGCCAGGAAGAAAGAGAAGTGGATTTCCTGAGACTACAAGTTATTGAGCAGCAAAACATCATTGATGAGCTCTCCAAGGTAAGTGGAAGGCTGCTGTTCTCGCGTGAGAGTGACCGAGGCAAGAGCAGAGGAAGCCAAGGAAGGGATACTCGAGGTTCCGGGAGCTGACGGGGCTGTGGGAGCTGACGGGGCTGTGGGAGCTGACGGGGCTCTGGGAGCTGACGGGGCTCCGGGAGCTGACGGGGCTCCGGGAGCTGACGGGGCTCTGGGAGCTGACGGGGCTC
>VWZT01012500.1:56930-85452 GCA_013397055.1 Pachycephala philippinensis
TGCGGGAGTGAACAGGGCTGTGGGAGCTGACGGGGCTGTGGGAGCTGACGGGGCTCTGGGAGCTGACAGGACTCTGGGAGCTGACGGGGCTCTGGGAGCTGACGAGGCTCCGGGAGCTGACGGGCACAGTGGGCAGCAGGAGAACCTGGCAGGCGTTTCTGTGCTTAGTAGTAATACAGGTTATCTGTGGTGTGGTGTTTGGGAAAACCCTTTCAATATGCATTGGCCTGGCATGGCAGAGCCACGTCCTTAGATGTGCTGCTGGCCAGATCTAGGAGGGAAAGTGCCCGAGCTCCTTCAGCTGGAGACATCACCAGGGCTAAAGAGTCCTGTGTACAGGGGGTGGTCTGCAATCCTAGGCTTGGGGTTTTGCTTCCTTGTTAACATGTTCTCAGTCCTTGGAAACAGAAAATACCAAAATCATAATACTCCTCTAGAAAACAACTTTTATTTCTTTCCTTTCTTTTTAAGCCTGTCCACTTACTGACATTATTTCATTCCTTTTCATTAGACCCTGGAGACTGCTGGCTATGTGAAGAGTGTCATGGTAAGAGTGACATTAACTTCATCCTCACCTATATGTGCTTTAAATTGCTGTTCATGGAAAGCAGGCAGGGTACAATAATGTTTATTCTCCCTTCCATCTGTGTTCAGCAGTGAGCTGACCCAGGGGTTTCCTCAGAGTAGATTTTTTATCAGCAGTTGTTCACCAGAGAAAAGCACAGCGATAGTGGGGAGGAAAGCTTTAATCCCACCACCTGCCCTGATGGCCGAGAGCGAGTGTCCCCATCTCCAGGACAGCTCTGTCACCTTGGAACTGCATTTTTTCACTCTGGCTACCCCTGGCTTTGTGCCACCCCGCTGGGGTGTGCTCAGCCCTGCCCTTACCCAGCCCATCCCTGAGCTGTGGTCAGCAGGGTTGTTGTGGAGTTACACCACTAATGGCTATTGATGGGATGTGCTGTTCCCACTGCCAGGCAACGAGGGGTCATCGTCCTCGGCCACTGCTGCTGGCTCTGGGATTGGCCACCAGCAGCACCCTGTCAGTGCCCACAATGTCACCACATCCTTGTACCGAGAGGGGAAAATGAAACATCTGAGGGTTCCCCGTTAGAGCTTCCCTCCCTGCAATCCTGGGCTTTGCAAGTCCACAACAGAGACTTTTTTCTGAATACTGTAAAAAATTGACCTAACTCCATAAAGAGGAAGAAATTCTTCCCTGGGAGGGTGGGGAGGCCCTGGCACAGGGTGCCCAGAGCAGCTGTGGCTGCCCCTGGATCCCTGGCAGTGCCCAAGGCCAGGTTGGATGGGGCTTGGAGCAGCCTGGGCTGGTGGAAGGTGTCCCTGCCATGGCAGGGGGTGAAACGAAGTGATATTTAAGGTCCCTCCAACCTGCAATTTGATGATTCTTTGATTTCCTCTGATTGGAAAAATTGTTGGCAGCACTAAATGCTCAAACTTTATTCCAGAGGCACTGGGAACCTGCCAACCCTTAGAGAAGGAGCTGAGACTGGAGGTGCTGAGTTCAAAGAGTCCCTGCAATGTGTGCAGTGGGGCTGTTGGGTGTGTGCCCCTTCCAGAGCCACCAACAGCCAGCAGTGCCGTGGTCACCCACGGAGCAGCTCCAGGGGGACACCCAAGCTCTCAGTATAAAGCTTATAATCACCTTTATTTTAGTTAGATTTTCACGGACATAAAGAGCAATTTCTAGTTGTCTGTGGCAAACCTGAGAGATGTTGCAGTAAATAACCCAGGCCTGGTGGCAGTGTGGGACAGTGGCCAGCAGTGACATTCCTGGCACTGCTTCCCCAATGGCTCCTTGTACTGACATGGTTAATTTAAATAACTGCTCTCTGAAATCAGCTAACACGTGTCTCTGACTCTTGCAGGAACGTGATAAGCTGCTAAGGTTCAGGAAGCAAAGGAAAAAAATGACAAGAATTCCTAAGGTAAAAAACAAAACCTTCTATGGACAATGCTGGGGTGCTCAGGGCACCTCAGGGCCGTGGGAATGTTCTCCTTAAGGGTCTACAACTGGGTCCTAAACTTAAATTTGGGTGATGTAGTTCAAGGACATTCACAGACTGTACTGGGATATTCAGGAAAAATCTGGGAGGGGCAGGGGACCTTTTTGCATCACGAATTCTGAGCCTTTTCATGCTCTGCATTTACCCTGTGGGACTTTGGTGGGATGTGGTTGTCTTAAGAGGAGACAAATGTTATGATTTAACACATCTCCAAATGATCTTCTAATGGTGCTGCCTGAAAACATGTGTATGCTGTAAATAATTCATGATGGAGTTTAGTAACATGCGAAAATTGCTGGTTAGAGAAGCAATGGTTAGAGCTCAGGGAAAAGGGAATGCTGGTTAATGAGGGTGTTAATGTAAATATTAACACTAAAATGACGCAGTAAGGTTTAATGTCAGGGACTGCCAGCGTGCTGTGATCCACAGATGAAGAATTAGAGTGAGGCTGGAGCTAATGAATCTATGAATAACTAATTGAGGTCGATGGGAGATAACTCCTGTCATCCTGAAAATCACATCCAGGCCTTCCAGGGAGTCACGTTCTGTCTCTCTGAAAGCTTGATGGGGCTTTGGACAAGGGCCTGGACAGACAGGACACAGGGAATGGCTTCCCACTGCCAGAGGGCAGGGATGGATGGGATTTTGGGAAGGAATTGTTCCCTGGGAGGGTGGGGAGGCTCTGGCACAGGGTGCCCAGAGCAGCTGTGGCTGCCCCTGGATCCCTGGCAGTGCCCAAGGCCAGGCTGGACACTGGGGCTGGGAGCAGCCTGGGACAGTGGGAGGTGTCCCTTCCACATTCTGGGATTCTGTATTTCTCCTTCAAAAGTTGCCCACTGCAAATTAAAACCAAAGGCCAAACTCTAGATATGTTTTTGTAAATCATCAATTAAATATATCTTTAGATCTGTGTTGGCTTTCAAGCATTTGCAGTACATCTTTCTTTACCACCACTGCCCTCATTCTTTTAAACAAAAAGCAGCTCTGAGTGGAAAACTGGATTTCTTCAAACCATAGACACATTGCTGTGGTGATTAACTTCAAGTTCTCAAGTAAAATACTTTTTGAAGATCTAACTTTTCATGTGAGAGTTGTGGTGCTCTCAGGAGGGACACCATGCTGATGACAGTGGATTAAAAGACATTTCAGTGCATAGCTCTCACCTCATGCTGAGGTGAACACTCAAAATAAAAAGGTTGCTTAGCCATAGAGAAATTGGAAGGAAAATGTGTTTAAAAAGGCAGGGCCTGGGAGGTTTCACAAATATGACATTCGGGGATTCAAATAGTTTTTTTGAGCTCTATGATGGGGTGAAAGATTTTATAAACACATGTGTAAAGGACTGGGGCAGTGGTCAGAGAGCAGCAGAGGGAGCATTGCCAGCAGCCAGGAGCTGGGGTGGCTGCAGGTGCCGTGCTCAGGCCCCAGGGTGCAGTGTTTCGGGGTGCCAGGGCTGCTCCCCGGGGTCCCTGACCCTCCTCTCCGTCAGAAGCCGGTGGTGGAGACGTTCTATGGCTACGACGAGGAGGCGTCCCTGGAGTCCGACGGCTCGTCCATCTCCTACCACACTGACCGCACTGACCAGACCCCCTGCACGCCTGAAGATGACCTGGAAGAGGTACTCCTCAAAAATCCCTCTTGGCCTGGCTGTAACCTTGCTACTGGTTTTTAACGAAATTCCTTGTCTGTTCCATCATTTCTGTCTATCAGTTCTGTTCTGTCATACTGTTCTATCGTTCTGTCACCTCAGACCAGAAAATTAAACATTTATGTTAAATTTGGTGCTGTGCACATTGATCAGTATCTCTAAATCTCAGCTCTTCAGCAACTTTACAACTTCTAGCCAAGCTGGAAATGTCATATCCTAAGAATATTAAATGTACAGCAGTTTTACAGGGCTAAAGACTGAGAAATTGGACAACCCTTGGGAGATGTGTTAAGTGTGAGGCTGGCTGCAGATTTTGGCATGTGTAGTTTGGGCCAGGCCAAGCTCAGCACAGAGCAGTAAGGTCTGTGTTCGTGGAAGGAGAAGGGAACATTCTCCTGAAGCCCTGGGCTCCAGGGAAAGGCTGGTTCCTGGCTGGGTTCTGGAGATTGGGGCTGTTCGGAGACTCGAGAGCAGAGCACACAAATGTAATACAAATTAAAGGGATTATTCCATGTGTTTGACAGAGCTTCCCTACAAATGCGTTCCCCAGTGTGTGTCAGATCACTGGACCATTACACAGCTCTGGGCGGGCTTAACAAGAATCTCGTAATAAACAAAAATTGCCACTGATGATGTGCAGCCTTTTCATGGCGCGCTGGCTGCAGGTGTGTAATTAGATGTGCTCAAAGGGAACCTGCAGAATTCCTCACTCCATCATCAAAGATACATGATGGTTACCAGGTGTGTGCTGCACTGCAGGAAGTCTGGATGTGTTTGTGTATGTATGAGCCTGTTTATTTTTCGTTCCTGTATTGACATTCTTTCCCCTGTTCAGCTGGTGGGAAGCTGATGCGTGCACCCAGCACTGTAATTCCATTTCATGTTGAGTGAAATATTCCGGTCAGCCTGACATGAAAGCATTCCATACTGGATATTGTAAGGAGGGTGAAGAAGATGAAGGGCTCCTTTCATGTTGCTGTCACCACTTCTACAACTATTAACTCTGGATTTGTGTTTTAATAATTGAGTGAGGCTGTCAGGCTTGGCTTCCTTTCCAATCTGGAAACCTTTTGTTGTTAAAGAAAGCTGTGTTTTCACCTTTAACATGATGATTTTCCCTGTTACAGTAAGAAAGGGTGGTGCAGTCATTAGTGTGTTATATGGAAGGTAAGCTTTTATCTTTCCAAGGCAGGGATTATATTTTATTTCTGTATTTCATTTCGTGGAGGTGAGTGTGTGCCAGAGATGTGTAGGGGACAGAGGGGAAGCAGCTTGAGGGCACTTAACAAAGATTTTTGGTACCGTGCTTCCAAATTGCATTTCAAAAGTGATAATTTTGGCACTTTTAAGAGAAAACAAACCTAATCCCCTCTTTTTTTTTTGTTTGCAGGGCATGGCCAAGGAGGAGACGGAGCTGCGTTTTCGGCAGCTGACGATGGAGTACCAGGCCCTGCAGCGCGCCTACGCCCTGCTGCAGGAGCAGGTCGGGGGCACCTTGGATGCAGAACGAGAAGTTAAGGTCTACATGGCTTATATTACATGGAAATAGGGGTTGGAATTGTGAGGGTGGGTGGGGATCCAGGTGCACGTGCTCAGGTTGTTCTCAGCTCACCTGGGGCTCGGCCGGGCGGCTCCGGGCTCCGACCCCCGCCAGCCTCCCTGGGAAGGGTTTGCTGAGAATCCACCACTGCTGCAGCTGGGCCTTTTCACCTCTGATCAGTTTAAGGGAAATCCAGGGAGAATTTTTTATGGGAAATCCTTGGAATTAAGCTCTTTTTCTGTAAAGAACTAGGACAGATAGCCTTAAATATATAATGCATGGTCTTTAATTCCTTGTGGGCTCTGAGAGATTACACGATTCCTCATAAAATGTTTAGAAGGCTTATAGCTGAGATTTTTCTGTTAATTAAATTGCAAAGTGCCCTGTGCTATCCTGCCTGCTCATCTGCCTCGTACAGTCCCTGTGGCTCTGGACAGCTGGCCTGAAGTGTCGCTTTTGTTGTGAGTTTGTTGTGTGTTACAAGGGGTTACGGAGGAGTTGTTCCCTGGGAGGGTGGGGAGGCCCTGGCACAGGGTGCCCAGAGCAGCTGTGGCTGCCCCTGGATCCCTGGCAGTGCCCAAGGCCAGGCTGGACACTGGGGCTGGGAGCGGCCTGGGACAGTGGGAGGTGTCCCTGCCATGGCAGGGGTGGCACTGGGGGGGCTTTGGGGTCCCTTCCAAACCAATCCATTCCATGGCCCCCTGAAGGGCTGGCAGGATGTGTCATGCCCAGCTTGCTAGGGTGAGTGCAGTCAGGAAAGGGACAAATTTGCTGTTTAACAGGAGAAATGTGCCTGCAGAGGTTTAATTTGTTCCTACATCTGTTCTCTGAAGGTGTTATCCAGGGACACTTGGAGTGGGTCAGGGTGTAATGCACGAAAACTGACATTCCCAGAAGTGTTCCCAGAATGAACATCTACTCTGAAACATTAGGGATTGCACCTGGATAGAAAACCACAGTGAGCCAAGGCATGCCCAGCTGTAAAAGTGACTTGATTTTAGTTTTTCCATGGTGAGCCAAAGGAGGCAGCAGCGTAGGTCATGCAAACAAGATCAGTGTGAATAACAGGATAAATAGCAGAGAAATGGTTCAAGGAAAGAAAGTGTTCTATGAAAGTATGTAACAAATAAAGCAGCTAACAATAATTGCATTTATTCTCCAGAAAACACGTGTAGGAATGTGGTGTCTATTTAAATAACCAGGAAGCTTCAAATATAGTAAAAAATGAGCCATGGGTATGAAATAGATATGGCACTAAATCACTAAATCATAGATAAGGTTCTAAGCCATAGATAAGGCACTAAAGGCACAAAGATCAATGAAATTTGCCAGTTTGTAATGTGGGGTCTGTTCTGGGTTTTTAACGTGCCCCAAATTTAAGGGAACCAGGTGTGCCCAGAATTGTGCCGTAATAATTTTAATTAATTTTCCTAGAGAAAGGGGGGTTCTGGCTGCAGCCTGCCAGGACCAGCTGTGAGGAGCCAGCTCTGCTTTGTCGTTTTGTTAATCTTGAGTTAAATCTCAAAATCATTAATCCTGTCCCCCAGACTTGATTTGATTACATTTGATTATTTGATACTCTGTGCTCAGGCTGCAAATTTCTTCTGCCAAAGAACTTTCAAAATAATTTGTTAAAAACATTTGGTGTTTTAAATATTTTCTGTATCTGCGTTAGCTTTGGTCTTTTGCAGAAAGCTTGATTTATTTCTATTTTTCATTTATTTTTGAATTGTTATTTATTGATTTTTTGGTTTGTTTCCTTTCTCCCTCGTATCCCACAGACACGTGAGCAGCTCCAAGCAGAAATACACCGGTCCCAGGCTCAGATAGAAGACCTGGAGAAGGCTCTGGCTGAGCAGGGACAGGTAAATGCTGACTCCAGCCCCTTCCCCATCTCTCTGCTGGGGAACCAGAAATGTTCCCGATCTGGTCACAGCTTGTGTAGCCCTTTTGCAGACGAAAAATCCCCAACAACCAAACAAAGCAAAAAAAACCCCAAAACAAAACAAAAAAGTAAATAGAAAATGGTTTTGAGAACTATAAAATAATATTAAATCGTTTAATCATTGCCTTCCCAGCTTAACCTCTTATTGTCGCTCTTGCTGATAAACAATGTTCTGGGGTTTGTGGGTTTTATATATTCCTCAGACTAAAAGATTAGCTTCCAAATAAAGTTTAGTTTGCCTGATCTGCAGAAATACGTAATTTGTCTTTAGCAAAATAGAAATTGGATTGTAAACATATAGCTGGAAATATCCCTTTTAATGCAAACCAGATTTTACCTGAAAGACTTTTTAAATCACTGGAATGTTTTTATTCCATTTGTGTACTACAGAGCTGTTAAAATTATATGGGCAAGTTTAGCTTGGGAAGTTACTTTAGGAAGTAATGGACTTACAATTTCACAGGTATCATTATTCTGTCCTTCTGTATGAGAGCTTTAGTGAAATACTCGCTGCTGTGCTGGTGCTAAACGTTGCAGCTTCACCTACAGTGTTGTTCTTTTCCTTCCCAAGGACATGAAGTGGATCGAGGAGAAGCAGGCGTTGTACAGAAGAAATCAGGAACTGGTAGAAAAGGTGTTCAGCTTTTCTATTTGTATTATTCGAGTATTATTTGTATCTTCAGGGATGCAGAAGGTTCAGTATTCTAATCTGTATAGCACAGCCCTGCTGGAAATAATTCGTATTTAATACAAGATCTGTATAAACCTGCTGGAAAGGTGGGGTTCTGGCATTCCCTGTTGCCCCATGTGTGTCCTGGTGCAAGGGCCTGGGGTCAGCCCTGTGTCCCCCAGAGCTCAGGGGGGGCTGGGACCCTCAGCACTGCCCCTGCCCCGGGGGTGGGCTCAGCCCTGGAGCCCCCCGTGCCCTGCCCAGCCCTGCCCAGCACAGCCCCCATTCCTGGCTGGGAATGCTGCTGCCCACAGTGCTGAGGACGTGTTGCTGTATGCATTTGGCAGATAAAGCAGATGGAAGCCGAGGAGGCTCGCCTCAAACACGATGTCCAGGATGCCAAGGACCAAAACGAGCTGCTGGAGTTCAGGATCTTGGAGCTGGAGGTGAGCACTGTGGCACCCCCAGTCCTGCCCGGGCACAGCGGGATTGGGAACGGGGTGCTGGAGAGGGGCACTCCTCAGGGAGAGAGGCCAAGGGGCTCTGTGCAGAGTCCTGATAAAAGAGGAAACCCCAAACACCCACGGCCACCACCAGTGTTGTTGGTAGGTTGTTGTGCCAGGAGGCTGGAGTGGGATGAGCTTTAAGGGCGCTCCCAACCCAAACCTTTCCGTGGTGCTGTGGTGTGACACACCAAGTGGATAACCAGGGAATTATTGTCCTTTCAGGAGAGGGAGAGACGGTCCCCTGCCATCAACTTCCACCACGGCCCCTTCACGGAGGGGAAGAGCCCTCTGCAGGTGTACTGCGAGGCAGAAGGTGTAACAGTAAGGGATTCTCGTTTCTATCCTCCTCTCCCTGAGCAAACACAGATGCTCTGTGCTGACTCCTGTTCTCCATTTCTCTCTTGTCAGGACATAGTAGTAGCAGAGCTGATGAAAAAGTTGGACATTTTAGGGGATAACGCCGTAAGTGTATGTTCCTTTAATAAATTGTGCATGCTTTGGGGAATACCTGTCCTTGTGTGAAGCGAGCAGAGCTGCCTGGTGTGGTGCTGCACAGCCTGTCCTGCCTCTGGTCTGGGCTACGAGCGAAGCATTTGCTGGCTTTTTAAGGTTTTGCTGCCGCCTGAAGAGTGAACTGCAGGGGCTCGGTGTCACCGTATTGCTGCTCAGGTTTCTGTTATTTGCAGAATAATGTTGGTGTTTGGTATTTTCTGACCACTGCTCACACACGGTTTCTTGATTTGCTTGCTCTGCATTTGCTTTGCCTTTGCATTTCAGCAGCTGTGTGCTTTGAGTTCATCTAATAACCCATAAATCATTGATAGTAACCAGGATATTAAACAAGAAGTTAAAACAGCAGCCTGAAAAGGAGAAGCAAATAATAAGAAACTTGAAAGTGCTTCTCCTTCAGCAGGTGGCAGTGAATAGTTGCACATGCAGTTATGTACATGGAAGGCACATACATCCCTGTGTGTCTTTCCTGGGCTCTCCTCTATCAGCAGAGCCCCAGGGCTGTGAGGGGCCCAGGAGAGCAGAGCCCCTCTCCACCCCCAGGTCTCACAGAGCCCTCAGCCACTCCAGGGTCCCCCTGGGAGCCCCCCACAGCAGTGGGGCTGCAGAAGGGTCCCCACTGTTCTCACAGCTCTGCACCTGGGCTGCCCCAGCTCTCCCTCTGCACGGGTTGGATACCAAAACACCATCCCCGGGACCAGGGGACAGCCTGGAAGTACCAGAGCCATAAATACCTGAGGGAGGGGCCCTGGCACAGGGTGCCCAGAGCAGCTGTGGCTGCCCCTGGATCCCTGGCAGTGCCCAAGGCCAGGCTGGACACTGGGGCTGGGAGCAGCCTGGGACAGTGGGAGGTGTCCCTGCCATGGCAGGGGTGGCACTGGGTGGGCTTTGGGGTCCCTTCCAACCCGAACCATCCCGGAATTCCCTGATTCAATCCCTGCTGGACAGCACTGCCACTGTCCCAGCAGTGCCCCAAACTGGAGCTCTCCACAGTCACCCTGAGCAGCGCCTTCCCTGACTGACTCAGGGTCCCAGTGAGGGGATTCCCTTCTGCTGCTCTACCTGTGGTCACACTGAAGCTTGGAATGAAATGCAAAGCCCAGTTCCAGTACTTTGATTTATTTGAGAAAGCAACAAAAGATGGATGGAATAGCCAACATCTCAAAAAATGCTTCCCGAAATCATGACTTGGCTGCACAAAGTGAGGATTGTGCATGGGATGAACACTGCATCTCTTCTCCCCATGGCTCTTTGTGCTGAGCTTGACCTTGTCCTGTGTAAATGTGTGTTTATTCCCTCTTGGGTACAAATAGATCCAGTGTCACTTTTCTTTTTGGTAAATATGAGAATTTGGGAAGAATTATGTATGATAAGGATTAGTAATGAATAATGACAATGGCTTTTACAACCACATGGTATTACAATATTAACTTTCTCTGCCTTAGTTTATTGTTCCTAAAATATATTTGATTTCAGATGTATTTAAAACAGCAGTGGCCCAAGTAGTGGGTTAGGAGCAAGACACTGGGATTTGTTGTAATTGTGCTCTGCTTTTGGTGCAGAATCTGACCAACGAGGAGCAGGTGGTCATCATCCAGGCCAGGACTGTCCTCACGCTGGCTGAAAAGGTAACGACCACAGCATCACTCCTGGTCTTTGTGTCCTGAAAGCTCTGACCCTGTGAGCAGACACTGCTGTGGGAGGTGGCAGCTCCACACCAAAGGCCATGGTGCTTTATGTGGAATTAGCTGGGCTTTGTCCAGGTGAAGGTCACAAGCCAGCACTGCAGACAGACAGTGCTTCATTTAAAATGTTACTGAACTCGCAAAGCGATGTCAGAAGGGAAGGGCCGGGCTTTGAAATATGGCTTTTTTCCATCCCCAGCATATAGAAAAGAAAAATACAACGATCTAGTTAATTTTGCGCTGTTATTTCAGTAGTACTTGCTGTGTGCTGACACATCCCCAGGTCCCAGGGGGCTGAGCCCATGGGCTGTGCTCAGGCTGGGCTCTGCTCTCTGTTCCCTCAGTGGCTCCAGCAGATCGAAGTGACCGAGTCGGCACTGCAGCAGAAGATGCTGGACCTGGAGAACGAGAAGGTACCAGGGAGGGGACAGGGAGGGGACGTCATCCTGGGGCCATGGTGGTCACTGACAGCCCCTTCCTTGGTCCCCAGGAGCTGTTCAGCAAGCAAAAGGGCTACCTGGATGATGAGCTGGACTTCAGGAAACAGTCCCTGGACCAGGCCCACAAGGTGAGGGTTGTCAGTGGTGACTGAGTCAGGATTGACTCACTGACCACTGTGCGCTCTGTCCCCTGTGGAAACTCTGCCCTGGGCAGTGCTGCTCGTGGGGTGCCCTGAGGGGTGCACAGGATGAGAGTTCAGCAAATCCTCTGCACCCCGAGCTAACCATGAATTCCTTGGGTTTGGGTGGCCCTTGCAGGGTTAGGACCTGAACATTAATTCAGCCAGAGTTTCAGTAAAGGACTGATAAGGAAATGAGGTTTTCAGTAACTTGTCTTACTTTTTAAAAAATGGTGTTTTAGCCTAGGTATTTCCCTGGATTTTGGATTACAGCCTCTGTAACCAGAGCAGCTGGAGGTATTCTGGGATGTGTAAATTTGAAATGAAACTGCTTTTAAGTCAGGTTCATCATTAGCTGATCCTAAGGCATTTCACCCATCTTTTCAATCACCAGACACCTTGTTCGCATCAATGAGAGAAAAGTTATATATATATATATATATATATATATTCCCAAAAGGCATAAACTTTCCTCTCAGTTTATCAGTTCTATGTAAACCTAGAGCACAGTTACATTTTCTGAGGAGCAATGAGTATTTATGCCTCTGTTCCTGCATCCTGCTGTCTACTTGTGTCTCAAACCATTTGGGGGAGCTTTTGCTCCATACATTTTCTGTCCTGTGAGTGGTTTTTAAGACTGATTTTGCCAAATGCTGAGCTATATCTGGAACCAATGCACAGTGGAAACCTTGGAAAGCACACAAGCCCCCTTAGCTGTGGTCTCAGCCCTCTAACACCTTATACTGGAGTTTCCCTGCCCCTGGCAGGGGACGGAACAAGATGGTCTTTAAGGCCCCAGTCTGGGGCTCTGTGATTCCATGATCTTCTGCCCTGAGCTGTCCTGAGAAGCAGTTTGTGCAGCTGAAGGCTGAGTCTGCTCATGGGAAGCAGTGAGGGCAAAGAGTGTGCAGCCCATGCAGAGGGGCTGTGGTTTGTTTGCATTTTCCAGTATTTTCTGAAGGCATCACGTGTGTCCCAGGCACAGCTTTGCTCCAGGNCCTAGGTATTTCCCTGGATTTTGGATTACAGCCTCTGTAACCAGAGCAGCTGGAGGTATTCTGGGATGTGTAAATTTGAAATGAAACTGCTTTTAAGTCAGGTTCATCATTAGCTGATCCTAAGGCATTTCACCCATCTTTTCAATCACCAGACACCTTGTTCGCATCAATGAGAGAAAAGTTATATATATATATATATATATANTGGCAGGGGACGGAACAAGATGGTCTTTAAGGCCCCAGTCTGGGGCTCTGTGATTCCATGATCTTCTGCCCTGAGCTGTCCTGAGAAGCAGTTTGTGCAGCTGAAGGCTGAGTCTGCTCATGGGAAGCAGTGAGGGCAAAGAGTGTGCAGCCCATGCAGAGGGGCTGTGGTTTGTTTGCATTTTCCAGTATTTTCTGAAGGCATCACGTGTGTCCCAGGCACAGCTTTGCTCCAGGGCACAAACACAGCCTGAAAGCAGCAAGGAACCTTTGTTCTGGCCTGGAATTCGAGTGGAAAAAGCCCTTTTCCTCTATAAAATTCGCTTCACTTCCATGTTTCCTTTGTGCCCCTGGAGATGAGGAGCAGCTAATCACGATCCCCCCTAAGCAGAGCCAACGAGATTAGCAGCCGGAGCCACTAAGCCGTCTGCACGCTCTCACTGCCCTGGCTGCTGCAGGGCTTCTGCTCCAGGCAGCACTGGGCTGACACTGCTGCTGCCCTGGAGACCAGCAGGGTCCCCCTGCCCTTCCTCCTGCACCAGTCAGGACATCCAGAGAGGGGTGACGGCCGTGTCCCTGAGGTTTGGGGCCCAGCAGAAATCCACGTCTCAAATAGCAGCGTTTTGCTGGGACGAGGTTAGCGAGGTGTTGGTGTTGGTTTTTAAAGGAAAAGCAGAATCTTCTCCTGCTCTTCCCCACGGAGGTGCCACGGTTATCATCGGTTACCATCAGTTACCAGTCTTCCCATGAGGCATTTTCCACTGGCTGGTACAAACTGCTGCACACACACAGCAGGGAGCTGTTCCTTCTGGCAGGAGCAGGGACTGGTGCTGCTGTGTCCTCTGCTGGATAGCAGGGTGGCTGGGAAAGGGGAACCGAGGGACTGAAAACTACATGTAAAGAGTATCTGTAACTCACAAAATGAGTCTTTTATGAACCTCTTTCCCTTTTTCCCTTTTCCTAATTCCATTTTCCCCTCTCCCCTTCTCCCTTTTCCCTTCTCCCTTTCCCCCTTCCTTTACTTTTTTTCCTTTTCCCTTCTCTCCCCACGGCCCCAGGAAGGAGAAGCTGACTCCCACATGTTTTAGGGGTAGACTAGGCTGGGCCCAGAGGCTGTCCCAGTTCCAGTGCTGCTCTGAGCCCCACAGGATGAAGGCAGCCTGAAGGATTTTCCCTTTGGATGGAGTTTTCCATGTGACCCCTGCGGGAGGCTCAGCACACAGCCCCTGCACTGCTCCCATTGCCTTTCAGGGTCGGATGTGCAGTTCCTCACAAACTCCTCACCCCGCCAGGGACAAGGTCGAGCTGACAGCTTTATATTGTTTTTGATTAGCAAATTCTGGAATTAGAAGCCATGCTCTATGATGCCCTGCAGCAAGAAGCTGGAGCCAAAATTTCCGAACTTCTTTCAGAAGAGGAGAAGGAGAAGCTGAAGAGCGCCGTGGAGCAATGGAAGCGGCAGGTGATGAGTGAGCTCCGGGAGAGGGACGCCCAAATCCTGCGGGAAAGGATGGAGCTCATTCAGCACGCGCAGCAGGTGGGTGTGGGCAGGGCAGGGAGGGCAGGGCAGGCTGGGCTCGGGGATTAACAGCCTTGGGAGAACCGGCCCCTGCTCCTGGAGCTGTCCCAGACTGGCTGGGCCCGGGGCAGGCACTGCCTGGCCTTGGATAACCCTGCACACCGGGCATCGTGCTTTTCCTGACTTTGTCACACACGGTGACAAGCACAGAGGACTCCCCTACAGCTTAATACCTAATTTATTTTTGGTAGAAGCACAGCACATACAATTTATATTCCCCAAACTAATGCATCTTCTGGGTACATCTGTATTTGGTTGTTTAATAAATATTTTTTTATTTGAAATCTGACAGAGAATTAAAGAGCTAGAAGAAAGAATTGAAGGCCAAAAAAGACAAATAAAAGAGTTAGAGGAAAAGGTAAGGTCATGCAGATGAACAGCTGCTGTGTGTGCACATGACCATTCTCCATTTCACCTGGGCCAAAGAAACAACCTTGGAGAGAGCTCGTGTGTGCAGTGCAGTGAGAAGGGGGACAGCTCCAGGAACACAGTTTGCATTGGCAGCAGTCCCTCTGGGGAGGAAAGGTGAACTGGTCAAACTGAGTCCCTCCTTCCTGTCACCTGTGGGTGCCATCCCACACACGGGACTCACAGGGACTCACAGGGACTCACAGGAACTCACAGGGACTCACAGGGACTCACAGGGACTCACAGGGACTCACAGGGACGGGGCCCTTCGCCTGGGAAGGGACAGAGCGAGGGCTGAGGGCCGCAGGAGCTCTGGGGAAGGAGCTGGGAGTTCTGCTCCCTCCCTCCCATCTCCAGCCCCTGGACATGCAGCTGCATGGAGCAGCCTTTCCCAGCAGGAGCGAGGGGCTCTGCTCTCCTCCCTCACCTGCAGCCACAGCCACGGTTCGTGTCACTGAGCTTCCTCCAGTGAGCCTAAACTGTTGTGTTTTACCCCAGAACTGCCCTCAGCTGGACCCGCCCCTCTCCAGTGAGGTGGCCATGGTCAGGTTCCACAGGGGCTGAGCTGGGCTAGCGCCTGAGGCTGAGCCCAGAGCTCAGCGGGGCTGGGCTTGGGGTGTATGGAGGTGTCAGAAGAATTCAGCTGATGTTTTCCCCCCCATTTCCCCCGAGCCCGTGGCTGTGGCTGGCTGGGCTCAGAGGGGCAGGGGATCACTGTCACCAGTCCAAGGGACACGGGAGCTCTCGTGAGCCAAGTTGAGCCCTGAGCACTTGGACATTACTTCACACTCCATATTTCTTCTCACCTGAGAGCTTTGTTGCACTCTGTCTGTAACCACAGCTTATTTCTCAGCTAAACACACTGTAAACTCTTAATCTCTTTCTTCTCTTCCATTTTTTCCTCTCTTCCCTCCCCTTTTCAGTTTTTATTTTTGTTTTTATTTTTCTCTTTAGCTTTCATTCTTTGGTCATAGTCCTTCAGGCCACATGCACAAGGTAAGCCCTTGGGTCTCCTCTGGTCTCTCCTTCTCATAAAGCATCAGAGCCTTCCTCTTGCTGTATCACCAGGATTGGAGGGTCTCTTGGGCATCCCAGAGAACCCAAAAATGGAAATCTCCAAATCCTTTAAAAAAATACAAAACCTGGGCACCAGCAGGCAAAACCTTGTCAAACAGAATTTCCTTCTTTGGAGGGAAGGACAAGGGAAAATTAAGCAGGCTTAAAAGCAAGGAAACCTCTAGCAAGCCAGGGAAAACACCCAGTCAGGGGTTATTCCTCTGGCTACATCAGGGCTTGCTCCAGCTGATCCTTCCTGGAAGTTGATGGAAACCCTCAGCCCCTCTCCCTGCACAGCCAGAGAGCCTGTCCGGCCTCCAGGACAGCAGCCAGGTGGGTTTGGGGGAGCATGGCAATTATCAGGGTGTGTTCCTCCAGGCATTGTGCCATGGGACCCCAGGTACTCCCTAAATCCCCCTTTTGCCGTGTAAATAGGGGATAAATTGCCCTATTTCTGTGTGTGCTGCCAGAAATGACCACTGGCATGGAGGGAAACACTCCCCACCAACCAACATAAATGGAATATATCACAAACGCTTTTTTATCAGTTGTGCAGTTCAGCAGATAATTATAAATAGGACCTCACAGAAGTTTTGTGAATGTTATTTTTGCCCAGGTGGGATTTTCTCTGATTCCTGTTTCTCTGTCTTGTTTCAGCCTCCTGAGGACACTCCAGCTGCCCCTGCTGTCCTTCCCAGGAGTTCAGCCCTGCTTCCCGAGACCGACCCAGAGACTTTGCCCTTTGCACCCCCCAAGATGTGTCTCATCCTTTGCTCCTGGCCACGGGAGGTGCAGGCTGCAGGACCCCTGCCCTGGGGCTGAGCCAGGCTGGGTGGGGGTCCCTGCACCTGAGATCCCCGAGGAGCGTTTGGGAAGGACACAACCGAGCCGCCAAAGGAAGCCAAAAACTCTGCTCCTGCCTCTCCTGCAGCCAGGGGCTGCTCCCGGGGTGCCAGCCCCGCTGCTGGAACCGAGCTGCTGGGCAAGCCCCGGGCTCTGCCGCAGGAGCACCATACCTGATTCAGATACACTGAATTCATTCTGGTTCCCTGCTAAGCAGGTGGCAAATTGCTTCTGTGTAGAAGTGCCCGTGTCCTGTTTGTATGCCACACGTTCATGTTTGTTACCCACGGTTCTTTAAAAATCTGTCTTGAAAGAAGATTTTAGGAAGAGTTCCAGAGAAGTAGCTCATGAAGAGATGAATATGAATGAAAATGAAGTGGTTTGTTCCGAGGTGTTTCTTCGTTACACAGGGTATGTCCCTTGCTTTGTTGAATATCCCACAAGCCCAGTTTTAGGAAAAAACATAAAGCTACGTTCAGGAAATCAAGCTGTAAATTTTTTTTGAGTGGTCAGTAAACCATGATGAGAAAAATGATGCAATAATTTATAATTGGCTGTCCCTGAACAATGACAAAAGACTTAACACTGTCCCAGCAAAAAGTGCAACCTGGAAAAGAGCGAACTAAACCAGATTATCCCTGATCCACATGCACTGGGCTGGGAGAGGCAGCAAGAGGGAACAGAGGATGTTGTCACCTGCAAGATGTTGTCACCTGGAAAATGTCCTCACCTCGGGGAAAGGGAGCACAAGTCCCACAGAGCCCGAGCCCGGGAGGCTGGCACAGGAACCGGGGAGGAAAAAGAATCCTCTAGAAAAACAGGTGAAGAGGGGAAAAGCCAGAAGAAATTCCAGAATGTGATTTACCACGTGGGATCCGCAGCCGAGCACGGAAAGGTGGAGCTGTGGGGCCAGGAACAGGCCAGGAGTGAGATCCTGTCGCAGCCACGGCCAAGGTCCCACGGCGCCCGTTCCCTGGGAGCACGGGGCAGGAGGGGTCAGAGCTCCGGGCAGGTAAGATGGGCTCATCACCTGGGAACCCCTTTATCCCAGCGCCCGTTCCCTGGGAGCACGGGGCAGGAGGGGTCAGAGCTCCGGGCAGGTAAGATGGGCTCATCACCTGGGAACCCCTTTATCCCGGGATTCTGTGTACTCTGGAACTCCTTCACCTGCTGGTGTCTCTCACTTGGGTTAAAATACTTCAGATGATAACAGGAAATACTGAATTTGGTATTGAAATTACTGGAGTCTTTATGTACACGTTATTTAATTACTGCTATTTTACTGCAGTAATTTAGGTGTTAAATTTCAGTGTGGTATAATAACAAAGGCTGATTTTATGCTTTAGATCAGTGGTCACTCTTAACACAAAATTGTTGGGAGGTAATTAAATGTACTGTCAGATTTGTATGGATAGCAAGCCATCATGCTGCTTTTAAAAATACTTGTTTTAAATGCAAAAAAAGAAAATATTTTTCATTTTGCATAGAAAAGACAAATAGTAATCACAAAATTATTTTAATTCACAATTTCACTCACTTTTTTTCCAATTTGTGCTGATAATGAGTTACTTGGCAGATAAACATGATGCAGAGAAAGCTGCAGTTGCACATGTGTTATAAAAGTGTTATTTACACGCCAAATTTATGTATTAATTAGGCATCAAATTTAATTCCACTACATGATGAAGCTCTCCTGTGGGTCAAAATGGGCAGCACCCAGGTGGGGGTGGCGGGCACCCAGGGGTGCCCCACAGCAGAGAGCCCATCAATGGGCACCCCACTGGAGGGTGCTGCAGCCAAAGGAAACTGGGAGCTGTGTGTCCTGGAGGACCAGAAACTCCTGCTTCACAGGCCATTTTGTTGTCTCAAGCAGGTTCAGGGTGGTATTTTAGTTATTTTTTAGTGTGTGTTTAATTTTGGAGACTGGAGGCTCACAGGGTTGGGTGTCCAAATAAAATGGTTTCAGTTACCTAAGAGAAATTTTTATAGATATTAACTCTTATATTTATAGAAGAAGCTTGAGCACCCATATTTTTTGCCCTGATTATCTTAGTTTAATTAAAACCCCCAGCATTTATTATAGCTCCATTGGATATTTGTTTATCCAAAGGAAAGAGCAGCTGGAACGTGCTGAAGGCCTGCATCAGCAAAAGCTGTGCTGAGGCAGCAGCCTGTGCTGGAATGCCTTGTGCTGGAGCGCTGCAGGAATTCAGCAGCACGAGCCCAGTCCCACCCAATCCCAAATGAGCCCCGAATGTTGTTCCCAGGTTTGATTTGTGTGTGTCCCCACGCTGGGAGCAGGGAGAGCTCGCAGCCTCTGTGTCTGTGAGCGCTGGGTCCGAGGGCAGGAGGGGTGCCCACTGCACCCAGTGTCCTCTGAACTAAATTCCTTCTGCTAAATGCACACGAGGTGTTAGCCTGGGCTGCCTGACACAGATGGGATTGGAATGGCCAATGATCCCGTGCACGCCCTGGCAAGGGAACGCTCCCTCCGTGAAGAGGGGTCACACCTGGGGGGATCCACCCAGACCCGTGTGGAGATTTCCTGGTGGTAACAAAAGACAGTCGTGTAATTGCAATTTAATTACATCAGTCTGCACTAAAACACGGATAATATTAATATTGAATTATTATTTACAATTTTTCCAGTGATAGAAGGATGGGGAGAAGACCATGGCAGAGGGTTGGAGCTACATGGTCTTTGCAGTCCCTTCCTACCCACACCAGTCTATATTCCATGATTCTAAAAAAAGGTTACCACATTTAACTGGTGTCTGTGGAGCTGAATGTGCACTGGGATCATGGGGAGATGCCTCTCCCCCAAAATGCCAGTGATGGTCACCAGCAGCAAGCCATTTTTAGGTTCATGGGGGACCCATCCTCCTCTAACTCTTGTATTTCTTACAGCAATATAAATTCTCTTCAGAAATGGCCTTGACATTTTTAATTAAGAATATATAACGTATTTCCTACTGTAGGCAGCAATTAGAAATACCAGTTTCAAGAGTTCAGAACTTGATGTTTTTATTTAAGCACGGATAGCAGGTGTGGTGGGATGGGGGCATTTCCCCGAGGGGAACCTCCTTCAGCACCAGAGCAGGATCTGTCCCTGTGAGCCTCTCAGTTTTGCAGATAATTCCTTTTCTTAAATGGCTTTGCATACTGATCAATTGAACAGTAAGCAAATTGCTCTGTGTTCCTGGTGTGCTCCAGCTGTCAGCAGAGGGTGGGGTTTTTGGGGTTTTCTCCTTCCTTCCAGAAAGGATCCACAGGGGAGGTGAGGAGCTGCTGGAGCTGAAATTCCCTGTAAGGCTCCATCAGCAGCCCTGTGTGTGTGTGTGCCCAGGCACTCTGGAAATGACTTCCTTCACAGGGGCACTAATGAGCTTCGTCGTTAGAATGCTAATTGGCAAGTCTTTGCTGAGCAGGGTGACCCCAAACATCCTTGTTTAAAGTGAAGTGTGGGGGAAATTCAGGCCATCAAGGAGACTCCCATTGAGCAAAGGCACAGAGGGATTGACTCAAAAGCTTTTACTCCCTTTTACTGTGCTGTAAATCTTGCGGGTTTCTCTCTCTCGGCGAAGAGCAGGATTGGGCTCAGCAATAATGAAGAGATTTCCAGTGGGTTAATAATTGTCAATTTGTATAAAAGCGTGGGGTGTCTCCTTGCACGGTGTTTCTGCTCCGCTGTCTCCGGGGCTCTCACAGACTGAAGCACACGGAAATGACAATGTCAGTCTGAATTTATGGCTGAGACGGGATGAGATGGAGGCCCTGGGGCAGGAGCAGCGTCGCTGGCGCTGAAGGACGGCCTCAGCCAGGTCTGAGCACGGCTGGGAGCTCGCTCATCCCACTGCTCTTCCCAGACATCTCTGGCTGTGCAGAGGCTGCTCCTTAATGGTTTAGCCAAATCCCAGGGGAAAACACTTTGACACAGACCTGCTGGGATTTCCCTTCTAAGCAAAACATCTGGTTTATTACAGCAGGAGCTTTTGGTTGTGCTTTCCTGGCACGTTCCAAGGGCAGGACCTGGGATCAGCCCTTCCTTTATCCTCTCCACAACTCAAAAACTCCTATTCCTGTGTTGCTGTAGGGATATCACACACAGCACAGAATCCCAGAATGGTTTGGGTTGGGAGGGACCTTCAAGGTCATCTCGTTCCACCCCCTGCCATGGGCAAGGACACCTTCCACTTTCCCAGGTTGCTCCAAGCCGCATCCAGCCTTCCCTTGAATCATTTATACGGGTGTTCCTCTTTCTGTGGGAAATAGAGAAGAGCTTTTTTGGAGTGTAAATTTGTGCAGCAGCAGCAATTTGGTATCGTGTGTCCTTCTCCTTCAAGACCCCAGCACCTTCCATCCTCAGCTTGCTCTCGGAAAGAAAACTCTGGGACTAGCAGGGTAACAGCCTGCTCCACAAATCTGCTTATAAAGAAAATCATTCATTTCACCATTAATTCCCCAAAGCACTCCTGGGCAGAGCAAGTTCAGTTCTCATCACAGCTGAAGAGTTCTCCCCCTTAATTTGGGTCTTGCTGAGCTCTTGCAAATAATAAGGACATGTATTTTTGTAATTTATCAAACTCAGTGTTAGTCTGAAGAATTAATTAGCTGGGAAAATCTATTCTAAAGTTAGCTTTTTTAAAAGAATGCATTCTGTTTGTAAATTAATGTTTGTGTAAATGGCCCCTGCCGTGGAGGGGATTGGGGTGCCCAGTGATTTGTCTGCACTTCCAGGTCAGCAGAAATCCGAGAGAAACCTCCCCCAGGAAAGGAGAACATGTCCAAGTCAGTGAGACTGTCCCGGCCTCCTGCAGATCTGCAGAGGCAGACGGAGGAGATGCTGTTCTGTCAATGGCTTTTTCTGAAGACACATTGCCCCGGGGGGCACTTTGCTCCTTGTTCTAAACAAGGATGCTGTAAACACCCCGGGATACAGCAAATCGGTGAGTGGAGTGTCAGGAGCTGTCACAGAGGGGCCGGAGGGGCCAGCGCCTTGGCAGCCTGTGATGGTCCTGGAAGGGGATTGTGAAATACATCAACAAATCAAAGCCACTCTTCTCCCTTCCTTAAATACACCGGGTGAATTCTGACGGCTGTAAATTCCTCAAGTGCCAGGTTCTGAGAGCTGTTTCCCGAAAGCTGCTGTGGTGAGGTGGTCCAGGTGAAAGGATGTTCCAGCAGGATGGAGCAGTGCTGTCACCCCGAGGCCCCGCGTTCCTCTGGGGTGGGATCAGGGCTGACATCCATCCCCCCGGTGTCACCCCGGTGTCACCCCGGTGCCTTTCCCGGGAGCAGGTGCTGGGGAGGCCGAGGTGTCAGCCTGCATTTCCTGCCTCAGCTCCCCTGTTCGGCTTGACCGGGCACCCGTCCTGCTGAGCTGCTTTTCCTGAACTCATCCCACTGAACTGTCCCTGCTGAACTGATCCCACTGAACTGTCCCTGCTGAACTGCTTCTTCTGAACTGATCCCGCTGAACTGATCCCACTGAACTGATCCCACTGAACTGCCCTGTGCCAGTGCTGCAGCTCCTCCCTCCCCTGAGCCCGGGGGTCTGCAATAGGAAATGGTGCCAGGGACTGACCCTTCTGCACAGACTGTGATGGGTTTAGGATTCTTCTGTCTCTCAGAGCTGTTTCTGTATTTGTTTGCGTGGCCCTGCAGAGCTGATGTGCAGAACAGGTGAGCCAGGGGGTGCCTTGTTCCCTGCTGTGTTGTGTAATTATGGTTTCACACTGCAGGGAAGGCCTGGCCATGAATTCAGCAGTAGAGCATTTGTTCTGCAGGGGACCAGGAGAAGTCACGGGAAGGGGAGTGGTCATGTCCCTAAATGCTCCAGGAGCGTTTGGACAGCGCTCTCAGGGATGCCCAGGCTGGGACTGTGCACCCTGTCTGTGCAGGGCCTGGGTTTGCTCTCGATGATCTGTGGGGCTGATTCCAGCTCCAGATGGGCTGTGACTCTGTGAATCTGCAATGCCAGGAGCAGGTCTGGGCACGGGGGCTGCTGGAGCTGAGCCCTGGGCAGGTGCCATCCCTGCCCCTGCCCCAGCAGTGCCCCATGCCATCAACTGCTCCGGTTTCTGCAGGTCCCTTCAGAAAGGACAGAAAATCCATTCCTGCCCGGCTGAGTGGAGCTGAATGGCTGCTTTGTCTGCAGTTCTCCCAGAAGCCCCTAAAACACGACATTCCTGATCCCAGCTGTGCCGGGACACCTCCCAGCCCGAGGATTTATGTGCTCGGGGGCGTTCCAGCCCTTCCAGCTGCGGCAGCAGATGGATGCTTGTGCCCCACCAGGGATTCCAGCCACGAACCCACTGCCCCTCTAAGGGTTAACTGGTAACGACATTTATAAAATCCCCATTTTTGCAAATACAGAAGACAAATATTTTCAAGTAGAATCTCAGACTGGTTTGGGTTGGAAGGGGCCTTAAACCTCATCCCATTCCACCCCTGCCATGGCAGGGACACCTCCCACTGTCCCAGGCTGCTCCCAGCCCCAGTGTCCAGCCTGGCCTTGGGCACTGCCAGGGATCCAGGGGCAGCCACAGCTTCTCTTTCTTCTCTTATTTTCTTTAGCTGGAAAACAAATTGATGTTATTTATGTGTGGAAATATTAGTGATATAGCGCATTATTTTTTAGATAACACAACATGTAGTTATATTTTGTTGCTATCATGGCATATTTTCCATCACCATAATGACTCGCTTCTAATAGTTTTCTTTTTAAAAAGCATTCTAATGTGATTTACCAATTACATGAAAAAGATATGTGAAGGTATCATGTTCATTCATAAGTACCATGTACCTAGGTGAAACACTCGCAGTCATTAGGGGATGTTACCAGCAATTAACCCAAACCAGGTTTCTAAAGGGCAAAACAGTTTTCAGTGCAGAATCAGGCATTTTTGTAAAAACAATGCATGGTTAAAATAGATGTATTTAGCCTGTTCTAGTGGGAGCACAAGAACCAAGGCCATGCTGCCACGTGCTGCTTTTTGTATGGTGTAGGAGTCATGAAATATTTTTAATTATAAATACCCTTCTCATTTTTTATTACATGCTGCTTCAAAATCCAGTGTGAAGAGAAAATGCTATGGGCTTCTATGCACATATATATGTACTCTGTGTGTGTGTGTAAAATGAGTAGTATCAAGATTTTATCATGAGTAAATGATTTGTAATGGAAGGAAACAGCTTTTTAAACCCCTGCTATGAGGCCTCGAGGGACCAGCCCTGTTTTCTGCTGTAGCAGGAGCAGTTTGTAGCGTGTCTGTGTCAGAATCCGCCCGTCTCCGTGGGGGGAGGATGGGCAGAGCCTGACTGTGGGGCCAGAGCCACCGGGTTCTGCTTCCAGCACGGGAGGTGATGCCAGTGCCAGGAACACAGCCCTGCCCCACCTTGGGTTGTTCATGGCGTGAGTCTGTGCAGGAAAGTGAACAGGAATGGTTAAAAATGGTTCAAAGCTGGTTGTTCCCTGGTAGTCCCGACCTGGCAGAGCAGAGCTGGCAGTGACGGGCACCAGCTTCGGTGATGCCCAGCATCCCCAGCCCAGCCCCAGCCTCCCCCAGGCTCCTGGAGCTGCTGAAAAGCTTCAGGGGGCCCAGGAACAGTGTTTCAGATTCCAGTCTATGAATATCAATGAAGTGAAATGCTTTTATGCCCGTGGGTAGCTCCTCGGCACAGCGTACGCTCACGGCGTTCGTCAGCATAAATGGATACGGTCGGGAACGTTCCTTCCGTTGGTAAATTGGATTGGTTTATGACAGGAAAACCCCAGAATTTTCCAAGTCAGTATAGACAGGAAGAAAATACACCATGGACGTGTTCTTTACACGGACATGAAATTCCACCTGTTTATTCTCAATGTGGGGCATAAGTGGGAGGACGAGAGATTCTGCATTCCCACGTCCGTGGGGCTTGTGGGGTCCCAGGTGAGGATGGGATCCAGCCCCCACGGCCACGGTGTTTGTGCAAGGGCTCTCTGACCCTCTCTTTCCCAGTGCATGGATCCCAGGGGACTGATTCATTGTCCCACAGACAGCTCGCAGGCAGCAGTGGGATCCCAGGGTGTGTCCCAAGCTGGATTCCAGGCTGAGTTCCAGACTGGGTCCCAAGCTGGATTCCAGGCTGCATTCAAGTTTAGGAGGTGATGAAGAACCTCAGGCTCGTCCAGGCAGACTCTTCTTCGGGGTGAGCTGCCTTGGAGACACCTCCAGCATTGCTTCACCTGCTTGCTAACTCTGCTTGGGGGGCTCAGTGAGGCGTTAGCTCGGCCAGTCCAAGCACTGCCTGGTGGCTTTGGTGCCCCTTCCTTATTCCTCAAACGTGTCCCCCCTTTTCCCAGCAGCGCAGGATGCTGTCAGGTGCCTCCCTCAGCCATATGGTCCCTTGTGATGTATATATAACATATAAACAGATATATATAAATAAATATATACATAAAGATAAGGATATAAACATATATCTCCTTCCATTGCAGCCTTGGTAAGAGGCTGTGCTGATAAAGGTGATCATTCTTCATCAGGAACTACAGTGACAGGACAAGGAGTAATGGGTTCAAACTGAAACAGGGGCAATTTAGCTTAGATATATGGAAGAAACTCTTCCCTGAGAGGGTGGGGAGGCCCTGGCACAGGGTGCCCAGAGCAGCCCCTGGATCCCTGGCAGTGCCCAAGGCCAGGCTGGACACTGGGGCTTGGAGCAGCCTGGGACAGTGGGAGGTGGCACTGGATGGGCTTTGTGGTCAAAGCTTCCCACCCAAACCATTCTGGGATTTCGTGATTCCTTTCTCACATGAAATTTGGTCCATAATCTTTGAGGAACTGCATTCCTGCATTGTTCTATTCAGCAAAGCTGCTGTTTTCCACAAGCCATGAACGCTCAGATGCACAAATACTAGCGCTCCATCCGTTACCATTTTTGAAATGCTTTTGTCCCATTTTTACAGCTTTCTGGAACAATTCCCTGTCTGTGGCAGGAGGCGGCGGGGTGAGGGAGTGGTAACTGTGCCTTTTGCCGGGGCCCCGCAGCCGCCGCCGGCCCCGGGCAGCGCTGAGCGACATCGGCAGTGGCAGCGCCGCGCTCCGCGCTCCCGAGCGCGGGGTGACAGGCAGGGGGATAAAGCAAAGCGGCATCTGGAAAATCCCGTGTCACCTACTCTCGGTCTCTTTTCTGTCATTGACTTCTCGGTCTCTTTTCAGGAATTGCTTCTGAAATTCTTGGGGTGCTGTTGTGCACCTGCGAGCAGCATCCCCTGTCTCAAGGCCTCAGGGGGGGACAAAAGAGCCTCCTGACCTGCAGGACCTGGCAGGGGTTGGAGCTAGATGAGGTTTAAGGTCCCTTCCAGCCCAAAGCAGTCTGGGATTCTCTGCCCTGCCGGCCCGGCGGGCTGGGAAGGGTTAATCCTTTCCGTGCACAGTGCAGGGGCTGTGCTGGGGAGGGGGGATTCAGCTGATGCTGAGGTCTGGGAGAGAAGAGACGTGGAATAGGGGATGGAGAAGGGACAGGGAACGGGGGATTCTCTCCTTTCTGGCATTAGCTGAACTGTTCTGCTTCCCAGGTGTGCGCCCCAAAATTCCCCTTCCGGCTGGCGCTGGTCTCGTGGCTGAGTGTGGAAGGGAGAACACGGACCCAGGTCCGGGGAGAGTGCACGGGCAGGGTCAGGGCAGCTGCGGCACCCCTCCCACCTGCGGGCACCGCGCCCTTCGTGCCGTCTCTCCTCCCCTGAGGAGGTGGAATTTGGCTCCGTGGTTATTAACTCATCCTCCCAGAGTTTGTCAGATGAGGCAAATTGTAAATTCATCATCCACCACTATCATCACCATATTCTGAGTGTTACCCAAAACTGTTAGGGGAGTATTGCTAAAGGAAAATGAATGGTTTGATGTATGGCACAGCCTAGAGAAAACAGTACATTTAACATTTAATAAATTATCTCTTTTTTTTCAGGGAAAACACAGTAACTGGCTCCCTACTCCAGCTTAGACTTAATGGAGAGCTGCTTAACACAACCCAGCACAGCCTATGGAATGGAAATGTTGTAGATTTTGGGATTAAAAATCCCATGTAGAGGAGAGAACCATAGCCATAGTTAAACCTTGTGTTTATTTTATTCTGTAGGTACCTGCACCGCTGGAGTTTATAAAGCTATGAAGAAAACCCCTTGATACTGAAACTCTACAACCTCTTCCTGCACTTGTACATCGACCATGTTTTAACCCAGCACAGTGAGCTCAGCTGCAGAAACAGAAGGAAGTGAGTTGGTCAGAGAAGTGTGATATTTGTACTGGAAGGATGCGACATTTTAAGGCCAAGGCTGTGGATTTTGATATCAGCATATGATTCTATCATGGAATTGATTTAACAAGCTCCGATTCTACCAGATACCAATACCAGTGCTGGGATTCTGGGATGAGCTGCATTTTTGCTTCTGCATTTCACGCCTAAAACGGGTCCATTTTGAGTTCTACTGAAATACTTCATGTCTTAAAATACTGTATTTACTGGAAGCCCTGCAGGTGGTGTTTGAGGTGACAAAGGGCACGTTAGGAAGTGTCTTGAGTCCATCTCATGGCTCTTCATTCAGCACGTGCTCTTGCCTGGTGTGTTTGTGTCTCAAATATCGGTTCTGTTTTCTGATTAACATCCTTAATCCTGGGGGTTTTAAGTACAAAGCCAACTGTACAGGACAGGTCTGTGTGTAAATAAGGGATTGTGCTTATCTATATGTCACTATAAATATGTAAGAAGTTTTGTACATAGGAGAGAAAAAACGGCTCAGAGAATGTTTTCAGAACTGTTCCTCCGTTTAAATGCACAGACAGGAGATCGCCATCCATGTGCTCCCTCACTGCCCGGGAGGGGATCCCGCTGGTTCCGCTCGCTGCCCGCACCCCGCCGGGCTCTGTGAGGAGTTTGTTCCCGGCTCGGGGCCGGGCTGGAGCCGGTGAGCGGAGCTGGGTCGGGTCTCGGCTGCTGCTTCCTCAGTCTGGCTCCTGTGCATCTCTTACAAACACAGTCTCCAAGCCCCAGGGCAGCGGTGGGCAGTGCCCCGGTCTGGGGCGTTCCTGCAGACCCTCCGTGCCCGGTGCGGGGGTGCAGCAGCAGGAGGAGGGGGTGCCACGGGCCACCCCTCACCCCAAACCCGCCTGGACTTCTTGTTCAAGCTGCTGGAGGATGTGGCTGTTATTTCCAGTATTCTGCTCTATAATATCTGTAGCCTTCAGTGATTCCTTGAGTGCCTTACATGGCTTGTGGACAGAATTCCTGACGAGGAAGGGAAAATGCCCCTGGACCGACGCCGGCTCCTTCGCCCCCCTGTGCCCCTCGCCCCTCGCCGGCAGCGGGGGTGTGCACAGGGAGAGATTTAGCTTCGACTCAGGAAATCGCCGTGTGAATATGTGTATTAAACCCTGTATGATGTGCTGTACAGTTTATAAAAAGGGACTATTGTAAACTTATGCAAAACGTAACGCAGAGAAAATGGAGGTTTTTGGTGCACTGGCTTGCGTGCCGTGACCCGTGTCCTCTAATCCTACTCCAGAATCATATCCAAAATACAGAACGCTGGGTTCAGTGCTGCGACAGCAACCGACAGCCCGAAACCAGGGGCTGGAGCGATCGATTAGAGAATTTTACAGATATTTTTGTATTGTGATTCCTATGATATATATCGAGAGACTTTCTATTCCTTTGTAAAATACATAAATTATTGTCAACTTTTAATTAAAAAGATCTGTTTTAAACCTTCAAATTAGATTAACTGGTTTGGTATTGAGGGGATGGGGAAGCTGGACTGACACCGGCCACCCTGGCGGACCAGGAGATGCCCGGGAGGGCTCGGGCGGGGGGCGTTCACCCGATCCCCGGGGCAGCCAACCCCGCGCTGTCTCTGCCATCACAGACGCGGGGAGATGTCACCTCCCGGTCGTACGTGGGGACGGGCACGGGTGGATGGGCACCGCGAGGGGCGGGGGGTCCTTGGGCGGCTCTTAACGCGGCGCTGGGCTCTCGTCCCCAGGGCGAGCGGCTGCGGGAGCGCAGCGGCAGCGGCAGCGGGGGAGCGCAGGGGGTCCCGGGCCCATGTCGGGGCGGCAGGAGGAGGCTCTGCCCGCCTGCTTCGCGGGGCTGGGTGCGGGCAGCCCGCGGCCGCGGCAGAAGCGTGGCGGGATGTTCTGCAGCGTGGAGGATGCCTTCGACAACAAGACGCTGAACTTCGCCTCGCTCGCTGCCTCCGGAACGGAGACACCCGTCGGGGGACACCGCCGCGACCCCCGCCCGGGACC
>VWZT01012500.1:96270-122771 GCA_013397055.1 Pachycephala philippinensis
TAATATAAATAAAATTAAATACAAGTATTAAACTATTGGTGTAATTTAATATGATTGTTTTTAGGGTTTAGTTTCTCCATTCCATTTTGCTTACCATTGGAATCTTGTTATTTAGGGGTTAGTTAGTTCTGACTGATGGTGCACAGGGAGCAGTGTACACGAAGTGGGGGCATTGTTGGCCTCCCCTTAAACCCTACAGGCACTGAATATCGGGGTTTGCTTTTTCCAGAACGTGGAGTACAACATATTTGAAGGCACCGAGTGCCACGGAGTCCCGACCGTGGTCATAAGTCAGGGAAGAGTTGTCCTTGAAGATGGAAATCTGTGTGTCACCCAGGGCTCAGGTCGCTTCATTCCTAGGAAGACATTCCCTGACTTCGTTTATAAAAGGATAAAGGCAAGAAACAGGGTAAGGAGAGTTTTATTTGCCATAATCCCGTGTTTTGATCACAATCTCTCTGCTTTAGTATGTTGGGGCTGCTGCGATGGCAAACCTGCAACAGCAGCAGGAATATTATTAATGCTGTTTCTTTCTGTGTGTTGTCGTGTAACTGCCTGGCGCCTCAATCAAGGATTCTTATTATTAGAGCTAATAATGACAGTTTTATTTGCCTGTTATAATGTTACAAAGCAAAAATATGACTTCTAGCAAAAGTTTTCTTTGGTTTGTATCAAGGTAGAGGGAGGAATTCCTCTCCTACCTGTGCTGGAGAAGTTTCTGTTGCTGTATTCCCAGTGTCTGCCCTGCAGCCATTGGACAGTGAGGGACGGACATCCCATAGGTACTGGAAATACAGCAAGACAAATCCTCCTGTGTGCTGGCACAGCTTCTGAAAGAGACACAAAGACATGCAAATATGTAAAGAGCTTCTTAGCAGCTCTGTCCTCCTTCCCTTCTCCCTGCGCTGTTGCTGTAACTCTGCATCCTGCACAAAGGCACAGCAGGAATCAGTAACCCAAATTACCTGCACAGGCAGGAGCCCCAACTCTGGTGTGCCTCAGGGCATCTGGGGTGCCTGGAGGGCAGGATGGGGATGTGCCAGCTCCCTGCAGGGTGGGGATGGGACCCAGAGAAGCTGTAGATGCCCCACTCCTGGTGGTGCCCAAGGCCAGGTGGAAAGTCCTTTTATGACCATTGATTCCAACTGTCCCCGAGCACAAGGCCACCACTGCCCCATGTCCCCAAGTGCCACATCCACACAGCTTTGATGTCCCTCCAGGGATGGGGACTCCAGCACTGCCCTGGGCAGCTGTGCCAGGGCTGGGCAGCCCTTTCCATGAGGAAATGTCCCCATATCCAGCCCGAATCTCCCGCGGCACAGCTGGAGGCCGTTCCCCCTCGCCCTGTGGCCCGTCCCTCGCCGTGGCTGACCCTGTGCTCCCCGCAGCTGGCCGAGGTGCACGGCGTGCCCCGGGGGATGTATGACGGGCCGGTCCATGAGGTGCCTGTGAGCGTCAAGGCCGTGGCGTCCAGCGCAGCGCCGCGGATCGCGCCCGGCGCCGGCAAAGCCGCGGCCCCGCCCGTGCGCAACCTGCACCAGTCGGGCTTCAGCCTCTCCGGTACGTGGGTCTGCCATGGGGGCGGGTCTGGGCAGGGTGAGGGGTCTGCAATGGGGGCACATCTGGGCGGGGGGAGGCCGGGCCAGGCTGAGCAAGGGAAACGTCGATTTTGCTCAGTAATAATGCAGTTTGTCCTGTGGCAGCAGCCAAAGGACCACGTGCAGCACAGAAAGCTCTAGAATGTTCTACAGTATCTGTGTCAACGCGCAAAGCCTGGCGGGGGCTCTGTTTCCAGGAGCCAGAGCAGGCAGTGATTCAGTGTCGTTCATTCTGTAGAAACCTGCCCAGCAGCTGTCAGGAGCTTGGAAAGCCAATGCTCTACCCTAAAATGACTCCATAATGTTTTTTTAGCTGGTTGGATCAGATGGGCCCATATTGTTTGATAAATGTTACATGTCCCCACATTTTATTATATACAAAGTTTATTTATAGGAAAGCCATTTATAACATTTTCCAGAAAGAAGCAATGAAAAATGAAGAAGTTCAGGCATTCCAAAATGGGCTATGCTCGTAGAGTGTCCAAAATGACATGTAATGAAATTACTAGTATTTCCCCCTGAGGAATTGTTTTATGGTTGGAGCGTTGAAAGCAGTGGGACTGCCCCGCTCTCTGCTCTCCCCCAGGGTCGCAGGCAGATGACCACATTGCCCGGCGCACGGCGCAGAAGATCATGGCCCCGCCGGGCGGGAGGTCCAACATCACCTCGCTGTCCTGACGCTGTCCCCGCCGCGCTGGTCCCCGCCGGGTGCTGCCGGGATGGGGCCAGTGGGGCCGCTCTCCGCGCAGGAGGACAGCGCGCGAGCGCTCGGCTGCGCCAGCCCTCCCCTCCTAGGTAGAAAGTAGAGTGATCCCCGAGGTAGCGCTCCCAGCTTGGATTCTCCGTCAGTGTTCCTTCTCTAGCTGCTTGGAAAGCCCTTCCCTGTGCATGCGGCACCGCCACGTACCCAGGGCTGCGGGGCCGGCTGGGGGCCGGGGCGGAAATGAAGGCACATCCAGGCTGGATCACGCTCTTTTCCAGCAGCATCCACTGCCCGCTCACATCAAAGGACTTCCAGCCGATGAGCACTTCCATGGTTTCCAGCCAGTGGCCTCTGCCCTGGCCGTGCTCCCGGAGCCACCGTCACCGTGGCCGTGGGCTGCCCCCACCCCTCTGTCCCTCGGCGGTCACAGCTCAGGGGCGGGCACAGCCCCGTGTCCCGGGGCAGAGTGGTGCTGCCTCTCCAGACCCAGCCATGCCGTGGGTCGGTGTCCTCCTGTCAGCCTTGTTTTTTAAAGATTATTTATACAGTTTTTCAAGAACTGAGTGTGAGTCCAACACCCAATACCAGGGCTCATTTGGAGGCCAGGTGCATGCGACACACTTTTTTATAAAGATTATTATAGCCCAGTTATTATATTTAAAGGTGTGTACATAGAGTGAACCTCTGGCCGTAGAGCCATGCATGTACCTCCAGGAATGGCTTTCCGTTCCTGTCTGCTCCTTGCTTGGAATAAACTTGGTTGGAAACCACGAAATGGTGGAAGTGGTTAATCCACCCGAGTCCATTTTGTTGTTTTCTTCCTTTGAGGTTTTTTGGCCGAGGCTTGTACAATCCCATCCTGACTTGCAGGTTTTTGTGCTCCCCTTGGAGCGGGGGAAGGCTCATCATCCGTGGTGTGGGCAGAATCCCACCCTTGTCCTCAGCCGTGCTCGGTGCCATGCCTGCCCCCGGAGCCCCTTGGTTTGTGGATAAACCCACAGTGCAGCAGTGGGGGCTGGTTTCCCTCTAGGCCCGCGCTGGTTCCAGTGCCCCTGAGATGTCGTGAGTGTCCGTGAGACACCGATTTTCCTTGGGCACTGCTGGGCTTCAGTCTCCTGCTCTGTCTGGGCCAGGCACGAGAAAGGGAGCAGGGGTTGTGGCGGCACAAGCAGGGATCTGATTTGTGAGTGGGACCTGGAACCACACATATGGAAGCTCCAGATACATGAATCCATGAATTAGGAATGAACCCACAAATGTAAACCAGGGAGGGATTTAATTTTTTGTTGGATTTTTTTTTTTTTTTACTATCTGATATGACCTACATTTCACAGCTTAATGCTGCAGTAATTTCTGCATCAAGCATATGGGAATGCATTTGTTCGGATGTTCTATATTTAATTTTAACCTAATTTCATTTGTTGGTTTTCTGATTTTTCCCGTAATTGCACCAAGGCAATTAACACATAGTGGAAGGTGCCCCTGCCATGGCAGGGGGTGCAATGAGATGAGCTTTAAGGTTCTTTCCAAGCCATACTATTTATGATTCTGTGATCTCTTTTCTTTCTGAATAGAGCTTAAATTACAGCAGTAGAAACTCCGTAAGGAATGGGAAAGGTAGAAGTCACAGTCTGATGGCAGTGACCTCCCCATCACCCCAACATCCATGGGGTGACAGGGACACCCCAATACCCTCAGCTTGTAACTGCTTGGCAAAGGAAGTTCTGAGGTCTCTGTGCTGTGAATGTCCCTTTTCCCACACCTGGCCTGGTTTGTGCCAGGCCCCTGGGCTGGTGAGGACCCAGAGAGACACCGTTCCCTCTCCCACATCACCCAGTTTAGGTCCCTCCACCCTCTGCGCCAGCCCAAGGCCCAAACCCTGCCAGCCCTTCCCTCACGGAGGGAGGGTTTGCATTTATTCCCTCTGTCAGGGAGCTGTCGGAGCCAGCACAGCTGCCCCAGCCTCCTCCTAATGCAGGGATCAGAGCCAGCAGCATCTCTGCAGCTCTCCCGGTGCCAGGAGAGGCTGAGCTGAGTCCCACAGCTGCCTGCTAATGGAGCCAGAGCCTCCGGGAAACAACCCCCCCACGGCACCCGCACGCTCTCTGGCCCTAATTCCTTTGGACAGCTTTCCTGCAGGCTCTGGGTCAGGGACACCGAGGAGACGCTCCGTGCCCTTGACCGACGGCACTTCCCCGGCTCTGCACCGCCATGGAGGAGCCCAAGGCCCCACACTTGTGCCTGGAGTGGGGATGGACCCCTGGATCCCCTGCAGAACAGCAGTGCTCCCTAGGGATGGACCCCTGGATTCCCTGCAGAACAGCAGTGCTCCCTAGGGATGGACCCCTGGATTCCCTGCAGAACAGCAGTGCTCCCTAGGGATGGACCCTTCAATTCCCTATAGAACAGCAGTGCTCCCTTGGGATGGACCCCTGGATCCCCTGCAGAGCAGCAGTGCTCCTAAGGGAGCAAATGAGCTGGCAGCCAGACACTGAACTATCCCAGTGCTTATCCCTGGCTTTCCATGCTCCCTGCGTCTTTTTTCTTTATTTTTATTTCGCATGGCTTCCCACTGCCAGAGGGCAGGGTTAGATGAGATATTGGGAAGAAATTCTTCCCTGTGAGGGTGCTGAGGCCCTGGCACAGGGTGCCCAGAGCAGCTGTGGCTGCCCCTGGATCCCTGGAAGTGTCCAAGGCCAGGTTGAATGGGGCTTGGAGCAGCCTGGGATGGTGGAAGGTGTCAAAGCCCATGGCAGGGAGGAACAAGCTTTAATGTCCCTTCTCAAGCAGACCAGTCTGGAATTCTGTGGTTCTGTGATTTCCCTCACGTCCAGCACCTTGATCAGCAGTGGGATCAATTACAGCAGGTAAGAAGGACAAGGCTGGTTGATGAGCCCAGGAGGGTCGTTCCCTGTTTGTCCCGAGCAAATTCCTGTTCCCACGGTTCAGGCACAGCAATAACAGCACAGGGCAGGCGGGCACTGAGCACTCCCAGCTGCTGCGGGCGTTTTGGTCCTTCAGCTTTTCCTGCCCTGTATTTCAGGGCCGTGTGTGGGAGACTGCCCTCACTGTGTGACATCCACCTTTCCCCCTGCAGTGAACAGCCCAGCTGCGGGTGCCCTCGGTCCTTGGGGACACCCCGAAGGCCGCCCCAGAGCAGCACGGTGGCGGCGCAGGGCTGTGCAGACGGGATGGGCTCAGACATCGATTCGTCTCGTGCCTTCACGGCTCCTTTGAAGTGAGGAGCAGCTTTTGTAGCTGAGTCTGCTGCAACCAGCGAGCAGCCGAGCGAGAGAAATCATCCCTGCACTGAGGGGGGATCAAAGGGAAAAAGCAGAGATCTCCTGACGCTTCCAGGGGCTGCTTTTATTGAGGTTAAGATAAAGAATCCAGGGCTGTAGGGGAAATACCCAACCCCTGTGAACCGTGGCTGTTGTGCCCTCCCTGCCACAGCGGGGTCGGGGTCCTGGCACCATCCCCTGCCACCTCTGCCTCACCCTGCCACCATCCCCTGCTACTTCGGCCTCACCCCGCTCAGGGTCCTGGCACCGTCCCCTGCCACCTCCGCCTCACCCCGGTGCTCCCAGCACAGCCCCAGCACTGAGGGCAGTGGGGCCGGCGTGGGCACAGCTGTCCCAGGACAGTGCCCAGGCCTGGGACAGGCTGCTCAGCACCAGGTTCTGGTCCTCACCGAGCTGCCCTCCCGCCATGGACTGCGCCCGCAGCCCCGCTGGGTGCAGACACAGCCTCCCTATGGAATCACCAACACTATGGAATTGCCAAGTGGGACACTGCCCCCGGCTGCTCCCCTTTCAGCACCTGTTTCATGGCAGGGTCCCACAGCTCTCGTCCCACATGGCTCTGCGGTAGCTGGGAGCGTCCCAGCAGCCCAGATTCCGGCTGGCTTCCAGAATTCCAGCATCTGGATGCTTCCGTGGTTCCATGCATCTACAGCTCAGTACCCTGGAAATGACACCAAATCCTTGGCAATGTTAAAAATACACATTTATTACTCCACGTGTGCAATGGCTTCCGGCAGTATCTGCAAAAACACAACCTTGTCATAAGTATTCTGTGATGTGGTAAAATTGTCATGCAAGAAAATTACAGGAATGTATTAACATAAAATACAAAGATATATTTACATATATCTGCACTGAAATAATTTTTAAAAATACCCTCCCAAGGCAGCAGGATTTCAGCACTGTCCAGAGTCAAGTCCATATTACTAGCATTTTTGCTATTATTTTATTACTCTTAGACTCTTTTTGGCAAGCTCTGGAGTAATAGAGAATTGGCAACAGAAGAAACATCAGGACCTGACCTGGCATTTGTCTTCTGCATGAAATTCCCAGTGAAGGCTGTGGAATTCAATGCAAACGCTTAAAAATACGCAATTTTGCAAAACTTCGTAACACAACAGAGATAAGAAAACAATCTCATGGCAAGTGATTAAAGGAGAATAATTTATAGGTGCTGTAGACTTTTCACAGCAGATAATGGCACACACTGTATAAATCTGTCATACAAAAAAATACAGGTATTTAAATATTTATGTACAGAAAATTCCTGTGTTCTGGCTGTAGCGGAGGTGTAACCCAGAGCTGTTAGTGACACCTTCCAAGCTGGGATTTGGGACCAGGGCTCTGCCACAACTTCACTGTGAGGTTTGCTCAGCAGCAGTAGCCAGGGCTCAGCCAAAATGATGGCACCAATACGGGCACCAACACGGGCACCACAACCCCGCAACACCCCCACACCTCCTCCCCATCCCCACCCCAGCCTGAGCCATCGGCCAGGGACAGGGAACACCCACGGGAGTGGCACAAGGAGGAGAGGATCAAGCGCCCAGGACTCCATTGTGGATGGGGTGAGCCAGACAGGGGACACCCTGGCAGGAGCCACAGAGACCTGCAGGGCCAACAGGACCGAGCTGGGCTCAGTGGGCACGGGCTCATTACAGGGACACAGCGATGGGGACACAAGAGGGGCCCAGAGTGGGGCACAGGGGGGACACGAGGCCCCAGAGCACTGAAACCCACCACAGGGTTCTGACAATGAAAACAACACTGAGCTGTTTCCCACCATTTGTCCCTTTTCCAATTGCTCTTTTCTTGCCCTTCCTTATCCAGGGACTGAGTGAAAGCAGGTGTCAATGAAACCCCGTTCCCGATGGGCTCTGTTGAGGTCATGCCCAAATATTATTTAAGATCCAAACCAAGCACTTCAGTGATGTGTTCACAGTGTCTCTCCCACTCAGCACAATGATCCCAGAGCTCCGTGTCCTGGTGCTGTTCTCAGGGATCCAGGTTCAGCAATGTCCCCAGCACATCCCTGGAGATGCACTGCTGGATTCCAGGGGTGCTTCCCAGGCAGCCAGGCTGTGCCCAGAGTGTTTCTCCTGGGATGGAGCCATTCCTGGGCATCTCCCCAGAAGCTCTCCTGGTTTCTGCTGGGTGCTGCTGAGCTGTTGTGCACAATACACTGAAGAAGAGGGGTGCTGCAAGGAGAACAGATGACTGACACGGAGAGGGTTTGGGCTGAGAAACCTCAGTTCCAGAAGTGAGCCAGCTCCTCCCCACACACACCAAGCCCCACCTCAGGGTCCACTTGTCTCTTGTCGTAAGGAAAGTGATGAAAACATCAATTACACACGTTCTGTAACTGCCAACACCTCTCCTGGCCTGGGAGCTTCTGGCTGAATAGGATATATCTTCATCATTCATCTGTGGGATGGTTTGGTCAAAAAATCAGTGATGCTCCTTGTCATTCCAATAGTCCAAAATTTTGCTATTATTTACAGGAAGTTGCTAAACAGTGCAATGGAATTCACTGTAAAACCCTACCCACACCACTGGAGTAAATCACCTGTAATTCGTAACTCCTGAATAAATACATGGTTTGACCCTCATCTGCTGCGCCAGGATGGAGCTGGTGTTCCAGCTGGGAGATGTGGGATGGAGACACGAGGTGAGCGCAGAGCCCTGGGCACAGGAGCAGGCTGCCCGTGTGGAGAGCAGGGGCTGCCCAGCACGGCAGAGGGGCCAGAGCACGTGGCTCACCTGCACACAAAGGAGAGCTCTGACAGGTCAGAGAAGGTAATCAGGCCTCCCTGGTACCCAGTAAAGAGACTGGAAGTTACTGGGGGCAGAGAGGGCAGGTTCCCCCAGCACAGCCTGGGATCAGAGCCAGGGCAGGTGCCCTCCTGCAGCTGGGAGAAGGAGCAGGAGGACACGCTGATTTCAGCCCTCGCTCACTGAATGGCCACAGCCCCTGAGGTGTCATTAACACAGCTCCTAACGAGGCACAGGGTGTGCAGGACCCATGGCTGACACCAGGCACCCCCGGTGGGACCCCAGGCCTGACAGCATCTGCCTGGCTCTGCCCTGAAAATAACCATGCAACTGGACCCAGAGCTTTGGCTCCCCCCTCCTGCACACCCTTAAAGACTCCCATGAAAACATGTCTCTGCACAATTTCAGCCACACACTAATGCCCACATAAAACTGTGGGAGACACACACCCCATGCCCTTGCTTGTGTAAGATCATTTCGTACCATTCCACCCTTCTGGTTCACTCATGGAAACAAAAACCACAACAAAACTGGTCCTGACAGAATGTGATCCATTAAAAACATCTCCCATCCATTTTTGCATTAGGAATATACAGCAAGGATGCAAACGCTGCAGCATCCCAGTGTCTGGCAGCAAACAGCTGCTGATGGTTTGATGGTGACTGTGTTTCCACCACACCTGGGGCACCAGAGCAGTCGTGTGGCACCGCAGGGTCAGGTTTAGCCACAGTAACCAAAAACCACTCTGCAGCAGGTTAAACAACTAATATAGTGAAGGCCCCTGCAACAAGAAAGGCAACATCCACAGCTGGAACAAGGGAACATTTCCTGTCTTTTTAAGAAGTTAAGACAGGTATTGGCAAATTATATACAGTACTTGTACTTTACACTGAAAATAAAGTGAATCAAAGGGTGAAATTTGATATTCCTGTCTTTCATAACCAAGCAGCCTTGCAAGGCCACCCCCTCTGCCTCCAACAAAACCTCAGCCCGTGATAAACTGTGTCCTCCGAACATGGGCACATGGAGCCAGACCCTCCAATCCATCCCACGGCTCCTCACCGCCTGCAGCAGCCACGTCAAGGAAGAAAATATTCTAAATGCATTCTGCATTTCAAATACACATTACCCAGCCCCTGAAGAATTCATGGAGTGCACAAAAAACATTTATTTGCCTCAAATCGGGAAAGGAACTGACAGGTGACGGAGGGACAAGGAGGTGCCTGGGACGTCCTGGTGCTGCAGGACCCAAAGAGCTGCAGGCTCCCAGGAGCTGGTGCCGGAGAGGCCCAGGGCTGCTCTGCTTTTCGCAGCGATTGCCCATCCCCAGAGCAGCGAACAGGGAACGCCACAGCCAAACTCACACCACCGCTGTGGCCTTCCTCCCTGCTCCGTGTCTCCTGCTCCTCGTCTCTTCCCCGTGGGACCCGAGGACATGGCTTCTTTCCCTGTCCTCTCACTGCAGTAAAAACGTGTACATCAGCAACCTGACATTAAAACACAAAGACTAAGTAGGTTGATCTCCTCCCCTGACCAGTTGCATAGGCCGTCTCTTCCCCGCCGGGCGCCGTGGTGCCGGGCTGGCGGTGCGGGGCCGGGAGGGCAGTCCTGTGGGGGCCGGGAGGGCAGTCCTGTGGGAGCTGGGAGTGCTCCAGCTCTGCAAGGGGAGCTGCCGGCGCTGTGCGGCCGGGAGGGCAGTCCTGTGGGAGCTGGGAGTGCTCCAGCTCTGCGAGGGGAGCTGCCGGCGCTGTGCGGCCGGGAGGGCAGTCCTGTGGGAGCTGGGAGTGCTCCAGCTCTGCAAGGGGAGCTGCCGGCGCTGTGCGGCCGCGGGGCGGGCTGGCGGTGCAGGCCCGGGAGGGCAGTCCTGTGGGAGCTGGGAGTGCTCCAGCTCTGCGAGGGGAGCTGCCGGCGCTGTGCGGCCGCGGGGCGGGCTCGGTGCTCAGCGCACCTGAGGGCAGGTGAGCGCGGGCGGCCCGGCCTAGCTGCTGCCCGAGGAGCACACGGAGCTGCACATGTGCAGGGGCTCGGCCTCCGCCTCCGCCTCGTCCGTGGTCTCGGAGGCAGACACGGACTCGCTCGGCGCCTCCTGGCTCTTCTTTAGCCTGTGGGAGAGGAGGAACCCGAGGTTACACAGCCACCCCCCGACCGGACACCGCAGGAGTGGGCAGGGTGGGCTGCAGCCCCCGCTGCCCCCTCCCTCACTGCTCGAGAGGTGCCTAGGGCAGAGCCACGGAGAGCGAGGAATCCTCTCAGAGCACACAGACGGGTCATGACAGCACCCAGCGTACCAGCAATCCCACTGAACTGCTCTGAACTGCCCCAAAACAGCCTGCAAGGCTTCAGCCCACCCAGCCCTCGGCCACGAGCACCCACGCCACAGCCAGGCTCCTGCCACCCTGCCTCCTCCACGGAGCCTGCCTCACGCCCTGCTCATGGACCAAACAGCCCCAGACCTGGGGAAGCAGCAGCTTTAATCCAGCTCTTCCACTGCCTGCTTATTCCCACCAGGGACTTTAACACATAGAATAGATTCATTGGATCATTAAGGTTGGAAAAGACCTCTGCAATCACAGAGTCCAACCTTCCTCACCTTCATTTCCCAAAACATCATCTGCTAAAAGCAGGATGGGTGAGGAGGTGCCACAGGGGAACTGAAGCAGTGCCACACACACATGTTCAATCCCAGAAGTCTCTCTACAGCATATTTTATTTAATGGCAGTTAATAATCTCTGATCTTGTCTCCCTTTGTGGCCAGACCATTTTTCATTCACAGGCAGCACCTGAGCTGCTCCACTGACACCAGTCACCTGGGGCTAAGCCAGCAGCAAGGTGCTCCTGGCTGTCAGGCACTGGCACTGATTCCTAAGGGAAGCCAGAGAAAGGAGTATTTTTCCCTAAAAAAAGCACCCCACACACTCACTTCTCTCTGTTGAAGATGACAAAGTCCTGCTGGATGGCTTCAAGGCATTCCTGGAGATAGTCATTTTCCTATTGAAGAAAAACAAAACACGCATAAGCAGCCCCATTTGCATCTCACTGCTGCCTGCAGCCCCCAGCACTCCCAGCTGTGTGCAGGAGCCTCCAGACGTGCGGGGGAGCCCCCACCCCCTGAACCTCAGCCCAACAGCTGGAGGCAGCAGCGCTGGCTGCCACGTGGCTTTCACCACGGGCTTGTGCCATCCACGGCAGCAGTTTTCCATAAAACACAGATCACACTGTTCCCGACATAAACATAATGCATTTATCCATGTATCCTGTATTTTGGGAGTGCTGTCAGCCCAAAGGAAGCTCAGGCAGCGTGGGCAGAGCCCAGCACACAGCCCACGTGTGGGAGTCCCTGCAAAGGCACACGGGGAGCCCTGGGGCTGTGCAGGGACAGAGGCTGAACACACCAGCGTGCCCAGACTTCTGCTGCTCATTTCCCTTTCCAAAGCACCCACTACTGGGAAAGTTTGGTCAAACTTCCATAAGAGGAATACTTGGTTGTTGAAAAGACTCCAACAAGCAAATGTTTTCATCAAAATCAACCTGTGGCTCCTGCAGTGTGGCAGTCACAGCTGCAATACCCCCCAAATCCAGCCTTCTCCCAGCTCGATGTTACCCCAGGGAGCACATACAGACTGGGAGCTGTCTTTGCTGTTATCCCTTGACTTGTTCTTTGCGAGTCTCTTCTTCTTCTTGTGCAGGGGCCTTGACTCCAGAATCATCTCCTCCAGCTCAAAGGTGGGGTCGCAGTGCAGGCGGCCCTTCTGCCAGGACACACGACAGGGCTCACGTCAGGCACAGCAGAGACTCAGAAACCACTTCCCCCTCAGAAAACCTCTGCTCTCACAGCGGTTCCTCCAGTCTGAGGAGCAGCCCCCACTGGGGATGGGACACGGATCTCTCCTACTCACGTTGGGGACGAAGCCCGGCTCCACGCGCTTCTCACACACATCACTCCAGACCACGCCCGAGAGGTGTGCCGAGGCCTGGATGTGGGCCAGGCAGGAGAAGCGGTGCTCAGGATTCACTGTCAGCAGCTGGGGAGGGAAAACACTGGTGATAGAGCATTGGAGAGAAGAGCATTCCCACCAGAGGAGGAAGACAAGGCACCCAGCAGCAGCCTGCCTGGGCCAGCTCCAGTGGTTCAGCCATGCCAAGGAGCCTCTCTGCTGTGGGAAATAGATAACTGACCACAGGAAAAATACCTAACAAAGTGTTATGGAGGGTGTGAAACCAGGTACCACGGGTTCCTGGATCAGCATGGTTTTGCTCCCGCCATGCCCAACCCTTCCCCACAGCACCCGTCACTGCCACCCCACGTGCTCCTCCCTTGCCAGGGAGGCATGCATCCCTCCAGAGGCTCATCCTTTCAGTCCAGCCCCTGTGGCACCAGGGACAGCACTCCATTCATCACACACACAGATTACTGAGCACAGAATAAAATTCTCAGTGCTCACTCGTTCTGCTGAGACAGCAGTCTGAGGGCAGAGCTGGTTTTCAGAGGATTCAGCACTGTGTCCCACTGCTGGAGGGATGTCTAATGTGAGGGTACAACCAACGTGGGGGTGCGTCTAACACAGGGTGTGGGCAGGGCTTCCAGAAAATTCCATGCCTGTCTCTCCCATGAAAACCTTCCCTGAAGCTCAGCTGATGGGACCTTTGCAGAGCATACTCAGAGCCCCACACATGTCCCAGCTCTCCTGAGAGTGGGATGCTCATGGCAGCTGAGCTGTGTCCTCCCTGGCCCCTCTCCAGGAGCCCCACCTTCACTCTGGACCAGCTCTTGCCATTTTCCCAGAGCACAGAGAACTTGACTCCTGACCCCTCGGTCTGGGCATCTGCAGCTGAGCGTGTCTGGTGTCCTGACTGATGGGCACCTACAGTGGGACCTCCACAAAGTGCCCGTGGAGGATGGTTTCCCTTAAAAAACTGTGTCACAGTCCTACCCACACTGCTCCTAGGTGATTACAACCTATTTCCAGAAAATAAAGCCAGCACTGGCTCTTTTTCCAAGGACAAAGTTGAGGATGCACGGAGCAGGTGGTGGTGGCCACACTGGCAGCCCCCGAGCACGGGGATGCTGTAAAGGGATGTGGGCAGCACCCCGGGCTGGGGTTCCCCGGCGCTGTGGGGGGACGGGGGGGTCCCTTCCCGGCTGGGGGGCAGCGGGTGCACTCCTGGGGAGAGGCTGGATTCCCTGGAAGCCGCAGCCCAGCAGAGGGCACTGCAAACCTGCCGAACGCGCCGGCACAGCCTCTGCCCGCAGCACCGCTCCTCATTAAACGGAATCTTATTACGCAAATTACCCACCCAACATTAATTCACATCACAGGCACTTATTTGCTGCCAGCACCGGGTGTATCTTTCCTACAGCAAACTCACCAGCTACTTTTCCGAGTTCTCAAGCAAGACAGAGCTAAACCAGCTGCCCCACCACATCCCAGCTTTCTCCAGCAGCATGAGGAAAGCAGCAGAGCATTCCACAGACCTGGAATCCCCCAACAGCTCTCCTGGAGCCCCTTTAGGCCCTGGAAGGGGCTTTAAGGTCTCCCTGGAGCCTTCTCTTCTCAAGGCTTAACACCACTATCTCTCCCAGCCTGTCTTCTGTATATTATGATTATTATTATTACTCTTATTACTCATTGTTTATTAACATGCTGATAATTCCCCAGCTAGTCCTGCCCACACGTAGCCACCACCCAGCCCCAACCCGGCCCAGAAGTACAGTCCACCTTCCGCAGCAGCGCGACCATTTCCTTGGACCAGGCCGAGGAGTACTGGACACTGACAGTGCTGAAGAGCTGCACCAGCGACTCCACGGGGTTGCTGGAGTGGATGTCGTACGGCCTCTGGGGACAAGAGCACAAAGGTGAGGAGTCCCCTCTCCCCCTGGGTCAGCCAGAGCACACGATCCGAGGGCCAGCACGGCCGGAGCCCTACCCAGCCCCGCAGCAGCTCGTAGGCCATGATTCCCAGAGACCACCAGTCCACCTCGAAGGAATAGCCCGTCCCGCCGCTCAGGAAGGAATGGAAAATCTCCGGGGCTGAGCAGAAAGGGATAACACGCAACAGGTTATTTGTTGTTCTCTGTTCTAGTATTTCATGTCAGTCAGTGCACGATGCTTAGGGTGATTTTTCTGCAGGGCTGCCCGAGGGAAGGCTGCGTGAGGCAGGGGAGCAGCAGCGGCAGCAGCCGTGTGCCTGCCCTCACTGGGAACTGGGATGTCTGCCACCTGCAGGGACAGCCCCCAACACAGGACAGCACAACCATGGGGACCCCGGGAGACACCGAGTCCAAGGCTGGAGCCAAAGGGGGAGATCAGAGAGAGATGGGGAGTGCAGGATGGGGTAGGGAGGGCAGGAGGAGGAGGCTGGATGGGATGAGGATGGCAGGGAAGGATGGAGAGGACTGGGCAGGATGTGATGGGGAGTGCAGGACGGGATGAGGAGGGCAGGAGAGGAGGCTGGATGGGATGAGGATGGCAGGGAAGGATGGAGAGGACTGGGCAGGATGTGATGCGGAGGGCAGGACAGGACGGGACAGGATGGGATGGCGTGACATGCCAACCGCGGTGCCTTCACGCTGGGAGTTCCCCTTCTCAAACAGTCAGGCTCTGCTGAGCAGCTTGGACATGAGCATCAGTGCCCTAAATTAACTCGGTGCCCCTGCCCCAGCCAGGGCCCGTCGGGCAGTGTGTGCTGAGCACTCCCAAAACGTGCCACAGGCAGGAGGGCAGCGATTGTTTCTTACCCATGTATGGCTTTGTCCCAGCCAATGCAGTCGCTCTTTCACCGTCCCTAATGATTGTTGCAATATTAAAATCTGTTAAATGGGCATGACCTTAAATAAAGACACATTTTAAGAAGGAATTAATGGCAGTGCAGTGGCAATGCAGAGTCAGAACACATTTGTTTCATAAGCTTTGCCCTCGGACACGGTAGCACAGGCACGGGCAGGTCAGGGTCAGATCCCATGGAATGGCCATAAGAGATCCCAAAGCTTTCCCAGGATTTGGGCTGACCAAGTGATTAAAGGGTAGGGAGCTTTGGGTCTTGATTTTAAATCACACTTGGAGCTAGCCAGTAACCCGCAGCAGCTTCAGCACTGGCCAAATTGCTCTGGCCAGAAGTTACAGGGATGAAAAAGACAACAGGGAAACACTATCATAGAACCACAGAATGTTTGGGTTGGAAGGGACTTGAAAATCATCTCGTTCCAAGCTCCTGCCATGAAGCTTCCACTGGACCAGGGTGTTCCAAGCCATTAAACTGCAATGACTCCAAATTCCCAGGGCTGAAGCAGGGCTGCCACTCCGCGCTGACCACAGCACACTGGACAGGCCAGCTGAGTCATCCTCCCCAGCATTACAAAGGACAGGAGTGTTCAGCCAAACATGATCCAGTAGAAGGAGAGCAGCTTTTCCCACACTTTCCCCAGTTAAAGATGCCCAGTACCCAGGACTGTAAAGAATCTGTCCCTGGAATGAACGAGGGAGCAAACAAAGAGGAGCAGAGTGATCCTACCTTGTTCATCGAGGAGGATGTTGTCTGGTTTTACATCTCTGGGAAAAGAAGGAAGATTACAGCAGATGGAATCTCAGTCAGACCAGGGATAAGACTCAATGACAAAAATCCTGCAACTGTTTATCTATCAAAAATCAGGAACAAATAAAAATATTCTAACATGAGGCAAGTCCCTTTATGATGAACCAGAAATATGCTTTGCCTGGGTAAAGTGGTGAAAAACTGGAAGCATTAGACTTGCTCAGGCCTCATTCCCAAGGAAAATAAATAACATAGTACTGGAGATATTTGTGTGAAGCCCTGGATGGCTTTGACAGCTGCCCTGGAAGGTTCAGCCCCCCAGTGAAACATCAGACTCCCTCTGAGTGGTGGGGGGCAGGACCAGCAGCCAGCGGGTGGCCAGGAGCAGCACAGACAACATAACCCACCCCAAACCCAGCAGGGCAGGTCCCACCAGGTGCCGTGCAGTTACCTGTGGATGATGTGCTGACTCCGCAGGTAGTCGAGAGCCAGCGCCATCTCACAGATGTAGAGTTTGACTGTTTCCTCAGTGAACTGAACGTTTTGCTGCAGGTGATAGCGCAGGTCCCCCCCCAGGAGCAGGTCCACCACCATGAACATGTCCTCCTCGTCCTGGAAGGAATACCTGCGGGGCCAGTGCCCAGGGAGCAGCTGAGCCTCGCGGGGCTCACAAACCCAGCCAGGCTTCCCCCCTCTCCGAACTACACAGCTCCTGTGAGAACTGCAAATGCTGGCACTATGGCCACAGAATCCCAGAACCATTTACATTGGAAAAGCCCTCTCAGACCATCGAGTCCAACCATTCCAGCACTGCCAAGGCCACCCCTGCCCCATGTCCCCAGGTGCCACATCCACAGGGCCTTTACATCCCTCCAGGGATGGGGACTCCATCCCTGCCCTGGGCAGCTGTGCCAGGCCTGGACAGCCCTTTCCAGGAGGAAATTCTCCCAATATCCACCCTGAGCCCCCCCTGGCCCAGCCTGAGGCTGTTCCCTCTCCTCCTGTCCCTGTTCCCTGGGAGCAGAGCCCGACCCCCCCGGCTGCCCCCTCCTGTCAGGGAGTTGTGCAGAGCCACAAGGTCCCCCCTGAGCCTCCTTTTCTCCAGGCTGAGCCCCTTTCCCAGCTCCCTCAGCCCCTCCTGGGGCTCCAGCCCCTTCCCAGCTCCGTTCCCTCCTGGGGCTCCAGCCCCTTCCCAGCTCCGTTCCCTCCCCTGGACACGCTCCAGCCCCTCAAAGTCTTTGCAGTGATGGGCCCCAAACTGAATGTGCAGCTTTGCTGGTTGCACCTTCACAATCAAGCAAGTCCAGCTCAAGATGCTGGCTTGTTTTTTAAATCAATTCTCACACTAAGCAATGCTTCCCTGGGAAAGGTGAGTATCCCAGGAAATGTCCCCCTGCTCACCCTGTCAGTGTCCCTGAGCAGCAGTGCCATGTCAGCCCACCAGCACAGAGCTCAGGCTCTGTCAGCCAGACACTTCAGAGAAACTTCACATTTTCAATTGCAAACAATCTCATAAACCTGCTTAAAATATCTCAGCCTATCCTGAAGATGAATTGGAAAACACAACTGCTAATTTAACCAGATAAACCAGAAAAAGAGATTTATATTTACTGTGGAGTAAACCGCCTCTCTAAATCTGCCGTGGGTCCCGCGGGAGACTGACAGCAGTGGGGATACACCAAAACAACGCTCATTGTTATATTTGGTGACTGCAGTTCCAAGGAAAGAGTATGTGGGATTGTATAATACTTATGAATCACTCACTTCTGCTCCCATCTTAAATGTAGGTTTATTCTAAAAGTATGAGCCAAAAGGGTTTGCTACGAGAGCAAGTTCTATCCATAATCTCATCACTTGTTGCGAAAAACATTTGCAATTGCTAAAAAGCTGAAAAATATCAATATTAATTCAATTGGCTGTTCTGGAGCAATGGATCAACAAAATAAATGTGACACATCATCCACTTCCATCACTTTGGGTATAAAACTTTCTCAGTTTTCAGAAGTTAAACCTGATTTGAGGAGTGTTTTTTAAAATTAGACCCTAAAATGGTGCTCAGTAATGAGGATATTTCTGCCAGTGCACACACAGTGACATCATTATTGAGCAACTTGAAATGTCACTATTTGTAGTGATCTGCTGCTGAAAAGGTTATGAGAGCCCTTTGAATTATCAGGTGTGTGGCCCTGTGAGCACTGGAGGCGCAGGGGAGGGAGCAGCTCACCAGAGGTTCACCAGGAACACGTGCTCGATCTCCTGCAGGATCTCCAGCTCCCTGAAGACGTTGCGCACCTCGTCCCTTTCGATGCACTGCTGCTTGTTCATGTACTTCATGGCGTACATCTTCTCCGTGTCTCTCTTCTGCACGATGCACACCTGCCGTGGGGAGGAGAAAAGGGAGTCAGAACACGTTCCACATCCTCCTTTGCTGCTTTAGGGGCTGAGACCCACTCTGCTCGGCACCTCACCCCGCCTCAAATATCCCTGATCCCTAGGCTGTGACTTGGCACCTGCGGACAGCAGCATCCCTGCTCCCAGCGCCGTGCCCGACCGGGGAGCGCACGGCTCTGCTCCAGCCCACCGGCCATCGGTGACTGCAGCTGCCTCCAGGGCGTGATGGCTCCGGAGAGCTTTCCAAAGGGAGAGCTTTCCAACAGCTGTGTCTGGGAGCTGTGCGAGAGACCTTTGGGCTCGCTGTCCCTGGATGGAAAGCAGCATCAGGCAAACGCGTTTCCCGTCCAGCCTCGGCTCCCCGCTGCTCGCAGCCGCGCTGCCCAGCGCAGCAGGGTGGGTTTGACCCGCCCCGCACATCGCTGTGCTCTGCAAGGGGAGAACAATCCCCTCTGGAGTGGCAGAAAGCCATTAAAATGCAAATTTGCTACAACAACAACAACAACAACCACCTGGCCCGGAGGGATACCCCGGACTGTCCCGGAGCCCCGCTCTGCCCGTGGGCACGCAGCCCGCTGGGCTGGCACGGCCTCGGGTGCCTCCCCCAGCTCCTCTAATGACACCTTAATTACCACGGTGACTGTTCTTAAAAGAGCTAATTAGCTATCACGGTAACTATTTTTAAATGAACTAATGGCATGTCTACATCTGTTATAATTATGTCTGCCCTCTTTTATTTATCAGACACGCCGGTAATTAGGATGAGCTGGATGCATTCCCTCGGGCGGTTCGGCCACTGTGGCCGGGGCAGGGGCGGCTCACCCGGGCTGGCTCCGGGCACAGAGCGGGTCCCGCTCACACCATGGGGGAACAAGGAAAGGGGATTTCTGTGGATGGCAGGAAGCCGCAGACAGGTGCGAGCCGCGAACACTCCGCACCTCTAAACGCTGCCGCTAATAACCATGTGCGAGTGCTAATGGGGCTCAGTATAATATCATCAGGGACACGCTGCCGCGAGGAGGTGACAAAATAATGGGTGGTTATCGTTAGCCTGATAAACCCCGCAATTAGCGATGCACAGGAATTACCGGGATTATTTTCCGCCGTCGTTACAATTACAGTGAGAGCAGAAAATCAGGTGTTGCAATAACTCTCTGCACACTTCAGACCTCACGTTAAGGGCACTTCGTGGGCAGAGTGACCTGAGCTGTTTCCCTGGGTCTGGACCCCCCCGGTGCCCATGGGCAAGCAGAGCCCATCAGCTCCAGCTGCCAGGGACTGTTCCAGGTACAAAACACAAGGGAAAACCTCCTTCATGCAAACTTAATAATAATAATAAACGGCCTACCGCAACGCACACCACCAGCAGGATCCAGCCCCTGCCTAGAGCAGGCTGAATTAGCTGTACATTCAATAAACCAGGCAAAAATAACTTTACATATTATAAATTCTTTGAGCAGCAAAGCCCTAACAATTTTCCTTTAAAACATGGTCATTGCTGTAGAACTGCTCTGAAAACAAACCTCAGGGTAACAGCCACCAAGGCACCGAGCAAGAGTCTCTCCTGATGTCAGTTTATTCCACATTATTTCTGGAAGCTCATTAATTTCTAGGTAGTTTATTTTTTAGGTTGTGACTTGCTGTACCTTAATGAGTATTGCACGTTATTCTGATGTCATTTGTTTCTTGTTTCTCCACAGTGAAAATGGGAGCCCAGCATAACAAATGAGCAAATGATGAAAACTTCATGTACTCCGTAATTATAATAAACAGTTTTCTGCAGTGGAACAGCATCACCTCCACACACAGCAGCACCAGCTCCGGGCACTCTGGAAATGTTTGTTCTCTGATTTCTGGGATAAAAGTGGATGTCAGTGGAGAGGTCCTTCCTGCAGCTGAGCCCCATGGAATGAGCGGGGGCCACCCTGTGCCCACGGGAGCTGCCCGAGGGCACAGCGAGCCCCACAGCCGATGGACAGTGGGGCAGGGGCTCTCTGAACGCTCTCTGTCTGCACCACAGCCATCACCGGGCACCGATCGCATTACACGGCTCTTGTCGGGATCTAACTCAGCACCCGGACCGCTGCCGGCGCTGCCCCGGCTGGGCTCAGCCACTGTCACAGGCAGGGACCATTCCCGAGGCGCCCCTTCTTACAGAAATGCACCAATGTGTTTGTGTCTCCCCAAAATGTCAGTGACACACGATGTGTCTTTTTCTTTTTGTGCTTCTCCGTTCATGTATCTGTTCCTGGGGGAGGAATAAACATCTTTCGGGTCACGAGTCACGAGTGCATTTTTTAAATTAATTCGTTTTCGGGCAAGTCTACGATGCGGGGCAAGGCAAGCAGCAGAAATGACTCTGTCCTCATTCTGCACAATGCAGCCACACAAAGGGAATGTTTGGTGGTTAAATACAGCCATTAGGAAAAACGAGTGGAACGGAGCCAGCCCTGCGAGGCAGAAGGCGGGCAGCAGCTGGGAGTGGATTGCTCAAGACACGGCACATAAAAGCTTTCAGAGAGTCCCAGATACCCGAGCGTTCCGCCGCTGCCAAAGGGGCTGTGTGCAGCTGCCCGAAAGGCAGGGAGGGCTGCAGCCCCCACGCGCGATTCCAGCCAGGAGAGGGACAGAGACACTGACCACACGTGGGACACTGACCACACGTGGGACACTGACCACACCTGGGACACTGACCACACCTGTACCGACCTGGGACACTGACCACACCTGTCCACACCTGTACTGGCCTGGGACACTGACCACACCTGTACTGACCTGGGACACTGACCACACCTGGGACACTGACCACACCTGTACCGGCCTGGGACACTGACCACACCTGGGACACTGACCACACCTACACTGACCTGGGACACTGACCACACCTGTACCGGCCTGGGACACTGACCACACCTGCACTGCCACCCGGGCTGGCAGCTCATCTGAACCCGCACACTTCCCAGCCTGGCACACCTCCTCAAGTGGGCTTTGCCTTTTCTCCTTTAGAAATCCAGTACCTTTTTGCCGTGCTGATTCTGAAGGAATTCATTGGGCTGAAATCCCCACTCACCTAATCATTTAACAGCATGTCCTGACTTAGCCCTGTTACACAGGGACAGCACAATTTTCCTGGGCTCAGCAGAAGCCAGTGGCTGCGTTCTGGGCAGGATCCACGCAGCTGGTAAATAGTGGGGACCGCTCTGCCTCGGCTGCACAAAGACACCCTTTCCTTCTGCACATGCAGAGGTCACCCGAAGTGAAGGTACTCGTGACCCCCGAGGGACGTCACCGTCACGGCTGCTGCACAAACCCACAGCTGACTCAGGGATCTGTCTTTCAGGTCTGAACTGGGAGGAGTGGGTTTCCTTCTTGAATTTCTCCTTCTTTGGCTCCTGCCTTTGTAAGACGAGACCGATGCCCTGTAATCCTTGCACACACAGACTTTCTGTTGACTTCGGCTCAGAGCCACTGGGACATTTCAGCACAAGCCTGGATTTCACTTTTTGTGTTTTTAGAGCAGAGTCAAGGCTTAGAGTCAGCCAACACTACACACCTACATCAAACACCTTAATCCCACCCAGTTCTGAGCCAGGACCAGACACTGCTCTAGTTTATAAAAATGCTTATTTACAGTGGTTGCGCCTTGCCCACATATATTGATTTCTCCTCCAGCTTCTGCTGGGTATTTTTCCTCCCTGTTTTTCCCGGTATCTACAGAACTGCCATTTTACCAGAAATGTTGAAATTTGAAATGTGTAGCATGAACATAAAATTGCCCATGGCACCCAGAAGCATCAGTAGGCTTTGGGACTGCCTGGGGAAAGAAGTCTCTGCTACGGGGGATGCACGGCAGCAGCCTCAGGAAGGGTGCTGAGGAAACAGGAGATTTGCAGCCTCTGGAGCAGGAAGAACTAGTTCTTTCAGTCTGAAGGACCAGAAGCAGTGAGAAGGCTCTTACCATGATATAGAAAGAGCTCAAGCTTTTTTGACAACTGATTTCATTTTTGAAAACTAGATTTTACTTTGGAGACAGACTGCAAGGGCAAGGACAGGCTGGACGATTGTGTTCACTGGTTTCCTGAGCTTGTTGAGCAAAGAGTAAAGCAGGTGAGAAGGGTTTTACTGCACCTCTGCACTGCCAAAAGAATAACCCCAATACTGACTTTTAACAAGTTCATCTCCTTTAGCCAAGTTCTCCTGGAATGGCTCAGCTCTTACACCAAGACATCATTCACTTTTCCCAGGGTTTTCATCCTCTAGAAAGTGGCTGGAGGGAAATTCCTGTCACCCAGGACCCCTCTGCTTTGCTCTTGTACCAAGAACTGCAGGCAGAACCTTGCCAATTATCTATAAAAATATTAAATCATTTAAACTCTCAGCTGCTATCAGGAAAGCTGCAAACAGGGATCACTCTGTTCTGGACATGGCCACAGCTGCACAGGACACAGAACTACTTCCCTGGCATTTAAATGCATCTTTGTATCCATCCTGTATTATGATGGTGCTGCTGGCAATTAAAACACAACCCTTCCCTGGTAATTAGCATCTGTGTAATACTGGTAATCAAAAAGTTCATAATAATTTGTTCGACAATTCTCACAAATATTAAGGATAAAATCAGCTAATCCAATTTCTTTTTAGGCACAGCCAAGAGAACAAAGCTTGAAGCTGCCCCGCAGGTGTATCTGCAGTGATATAATTACAGCATCAGGGATTCATCAGGCACATGAACCATGGGAACAGCTGGATGGAGCTCTGCTGGAAGCATCTCCCACAGGTACCCCCAGAGCAGGAGCAGGCCCAGAAGGGGACGCAGCCCCTCAGGGGTGCTGCTGGTCCCTCCAAGGGGTTCCCCTGCCCAGATGCTGACCCAGAGCTTGGTGCCATGAGCAAGAGAGACTGGGAACACTGAAGGCTCCAGCACCTGCAGGAGCCTGTGCAGCCCCTCTCCATCCCTTCAGGGAGGGAGCTCTGGGCAAGGCAGATCCTTTCAGACCTACCCTTAGTGGGCAGTAGGTCTGGTGAAACTCAGAGGGACCTGCGGCACCAGGCAAAGTCCTGGGCCAGGGCTGCAGCTGCTCACAACTGTGACAGTGACAGTGACACTGGCCCCGCGCTCAGCGAGGACACCTCACTGTAACCTGTCTGATCCTGAACAAAAACATACTTTGAATCAATCAAAACCCTGCACTGCTTGACTATGCAGTGTATTTAAGCAGCACTTCGTCCTGGAACAGCTCTGAGAGCAGCGTCTCTGGCAGTGTTTCCCCCAGCCTTTATCTCCAGCACACAAAGACCCATTTGCAGGAGCAGGACATCTGCTGCCATTCCCACGGCCACCTTCCTGCGTGCCAGGGACCCAGCCCGGGGGCTGTGACAACAGCACTCCTCAGCCTTTCCAGCCAGCTCACAGAGGCACGGACTCACACAAGGGTTTGGGCTGGAAGGGACCCCAAATCCCCCCCATTCCACCCCTGCCATGGCAGGGACACCTCCCACTGTCCCAGGCTGCTCCCAGCCCCAGTGTCCAGCCTGGCCTTGGGCACTGCCAGGGATCCAGGGGCAGCCACAGCTGCTCTGGGCACCCTGTGCCAGGGCCTGCCCACCCTCCCAGGGAACAATTCCTTCCCAAAATCCCATCTAAACCTCTAAAGTTGCAGTGGTAGCCAAACAAGTGAGACCCTCAGGAGCCATGCTCCAAGTATGAGGTTATCAGCTTGACAAATCTGCCTTAAGAGCTGGTTTTGTTTCTGTTTCCAAACACCTTGCCACATTTCCCTCCTTAAGATATTTTTCATGGAGCCTTACAACTTTAGTTTTTCCCTGCTGTAAAGCTGTGCTTTTCCACAAGATTGATGGACTCGTTTGTCAGAACACCATAAATCATTAAAATCTCCTTTATGCAGCACTGCTGTTTGCTGCAGCCAAGTTGTAACAGCAGCTGATGAAACTTTTATTCACAGCAAGCCTGTTGGTGTTTCCAGGTCGTGTCAACACTTCCATAAAAAATCTCTTTCTCAGTTGCTTATGCTAGAGCCAAAAAAGTCTTCTGACCCAAAATAACACCTGCTGTTCTCAACAGCACCTCAGTGTGCTGTGTATCACAGGATCATAAAATCCCAGACCTGTCTGGGTTGGAAGGGACCTTACAGATCATCCAACTCCACCCCCTGCCACGGCAGGGACACCTCCCACTGTCCCAGGCTGCTCCCAGCCCCAGTGTCCAGCCTGGCCTTGGGCACTGCCAGGGATCCAGGGGCAGCCACAGCTGCTCTGGGCAATCTCAACAGATTCAGTCTGGAATCCTAAAAACATTCCTGTGCTTCTCCCGTGCAGCTCCACAGACCTCCCCAAGGCTCAGCAGACCCTGTGAAGCTGTATCACCTCTGGGTGTGCCCAGCACTCCGTGTCCTGGCAAAAGAAACCACACGTGCAGGTGCAGCTGGAGCAGCTCAAAACATGGGCTAAGCTAGGCTTGTCCATGGCTTTTGGTTTTTTTTTTTTCCAGAATGACCCTTATTCTGTCTTGCTCACACAAATGGGACAACCAGCACACTGAAACTATGTCGGGAAAAGCTCTCCTCATGGTACCCTGCAAACAGGGAGCCAGGGCCTTCCAGCTGGTGTCTAACAGGGAACATTTCCTAATGTCCCTGCAAGAAATCATGGAAGGGGGGTGCAGGATGTTATCTACAAGGTCTGAATCCTGTGATTTAATGCAATTTAAGGTGGTTCAGAGTAAGCATTTCCCTTTAATGTCACGCTGAGAAAATAAGGTCCCATCAGACATTAAGCAGATGTTTCTGTAATTGAGTTTGGATATGGGGGATTATTTGACTTGCAGCTCCAAAACACGTGTAGACTTCTTTTCCTCAGGAGAGACACTAATCCAAATAAACAAGGAGAAACTGCAGAAGTGACAGCAGAGAAACCTAAAGAACAAAAAGGAAAGAGCAGCATTTTTCTTTGCTTTTACTTGTCCTGGCTCTCCACCTGTCCCCCTGCACACCGGCTGTGCGGCCTCATCACCGGCCAGACACCCCAAACCCGGTGTCTTCTCTCAATGCTAAAACAAAAATGCAGACATTTGGGATCATCCTTTGGCCACAGCCTTGAGCACATCTCTGGTGTGGCACAGCGTGGATTTGCTGCCCTCAAGGCCATGGGGCAGCCCCCGGGGATGTTCTGAAGGGGAAGGGGCTGTGGCTGCACCGTGCGGCCAGCTCTGCGAGAGCAGGGAGGAGCACAGCCCAGGAGATGTGTTCTGGAGCTGTCACACTTCCTACGGAAAGGCTGTTAGGCATCTACATTTTTGTCTGGCTTTAATCACATGCTCAGAGATCTCTGCTGGGCTTTTCTTTCTCAATAATTAAAGCAGAATGATGAAAACTCAGACTAACCTGCAGAGGTCCCTGAAGACACTGTGACCCATCTTTCTGCCTTTTGGATGGATCCAAACCTGGATGCAGCATTTCCTGCAGCTCAGCAGCACTCCACAGATTTACACGAGGACCTGGACCCCTGTGCACAACCACAGCTAACGACTGTATTCTGAATAAATTGTGCAATGTTTTCCTGTGGGTGACATGCATTTTGAGTTATGTCTAGTACTTGGAGCCATCTCTCCTTATGGCCAAGGCTACATTCTGTGATAGGCCAGTTAAAGAGGCAAAATTATTTTTTTTAGCTATATATTTGACAGATATTGGGAACAGAAAGAAATCTAATTAGTTCCAATGAAGATTGGAGGGCCTTATTTAATCTCTGAATGTAAATTGATGTTGAAGTTCCCTGACCCCAAGGCAAGAACACTCGCTGTGCTATTTTGAAAAGCCTCATCACTCACTGTGATCCGGCCCTGACGGGCACTGGCATCGAGACCAAGGTGGCCCCAACGTCCTCGTTTGTGCTGCTGCCACAACACGCCCCCAGGCACCAAAGTTTCCCTTCTGTGCTGAAGGAAACAAACACAGATCTTTCTTTTCAGCCAAGAAAGAAGGGGATACTCGTGTTTCACAGTGCAAAACCCTCAGGAGGAATCAATGCCACTTGCAGCCAAATGCTTAATTTTCCCTTGGCAGAAGCTTGCTCCACTGAACGGGTGTTTGCCACCAGGCTGCACAAAGGGATCAGCCCTGGAAGAGCAGCTGCAGAGGCTGGGGAGATGGAGATCCCTTCTAGGGAGGGGGCACAGGGGCTGGGGC
>VWZT01012500.1:149337-172773 GCA_013397055.1 Pachycephala philippinensis
CGATTTATCCCCCATATTGCGCCGCCGCTGCTGCGCTGGGTTTGCAGCAGCCCCTCCTGTGACGCTGTCCCTGACACTCACAGCCTGCCCACGGGAATTCCAGATGTGCACAGAACCCTTACAGAGCCCTACAGCCCCTAAGGGACCGCTCGGGGCTGTGCCGGGGCTGGCATCACGCTCCTCTGAAATGATGGGTGAGGCCCCCAAAGCAGAGCCCAGCGCCTCTGCTGCTTTATACAGATCACCTCATCTGATCTATTTAGGCCCTAAAGCACATGAAATTTATTTTTCTTTATTGAAAATACACCATGGCTGTGAGTTTAAACTCTGGGAAAGCATTAGTGCCTACCCCAAATGGGCATTTGGGGTGGGCACTAACGAAGAAAACATCTATAATTGACTGATGACAGCAGTGAGAAATATCAAATTCAACAAACTTCTGATAAACCGTGCAATCGACTGAATGAAATCAAAACCTTTCCCTTCTCTCAGCCTCTGTTTTCACACTTGACATCTCGAGCACTTTCCAGTTAGATTTAATGAACAGAAAGTGTTCTCTTTTTTATTCCCTAAAGGCAAATACTACTTTTCTACCTCCTGGGGAAAAAATTGTTCAAAATCTGCTTCCTTTTGATCAAGAAACAGTGAAAGAAAGACTGCATGTTTCTTAAATTAGCCTACTAGTATCCAGAAATATCAAAAAGTCATTATAATGGATATATATCTCTTCATACAATGGAGAATATGTACATTTACACCACAATCAATCACTGGGAGGAAGGGATTTGTTGCCAGAGGAGGGGCCAAGCGTTGTGCTCACGGTAAGGATGGAGATCCAGGGTCTGGCAGGCACACAGATACACCCTTCCTGGAAAAGCTGTGAGAGCACAACCTGCTTTGTCCCTTCCCTTTAAAACTGTGTCCTACCACAGCCTCATCCCAGCACAAACGATACTCATGGGGAAAAAACACAGGAAAAAGAAGTTCTGCATTTCCAAAAATTCCTCTTTTTCTTGCCTTTTCCTCCTCTTTGTGTGCTGGTTTTGCAGGAGGTATTTAAACTGTTAGCCCCTGAGCTGTGCTTATCCCTGCGCAGAATGAAGCCTGTCAGCGCCTGGCGCCGGGGATCAAAACACGGCGCTGAGTGCTGAGTGCTGAGTGCTGAGCCGTGCTCCCCTCCCACCCTGCCATTCACCACCCAGCTGCACCACGAATTCCGAAAGGAACAGAAACACTGTGAAATCAGAGCTTGGTCACAGTGCTGAGCACAGGAGACCCCCCTGCCCCGAGTGCTCCCCACCCTTCTGGGCCATGGCCACACACCTGCCCAGCAGAGCTGCTCCTCCACGCCAGAGAGGCCCAAATCCCACCCAGCAAAGCAACATTCCAGCCTTTTTCTGTAAGCAGTACGGGTGTCTCAGCTACCTGTTTGGAATTCCTGGGAAGCATCTCCAAGGGTAACAGAACCAAGTGCTGACACTGAATCATCCCCAGACAGGAACCTCTCCACAGAAGGCCCTTCCCAGCTGCTTTAGGCAAACCAAGATTGACTTTGCAAATACGTAGGCATTTGTTTTTCCTTTAAAAACTGCTCTGTTAATTGCTGACTGAGTCCACTGGCTCTGGCAGGAGTTGGGGAGTCCAGAGGCAGCGGCTGCTGTATCCCCAGTGCAGGAGGAGATGCTGGTCCAGCTGATGCCTGTTATTTTTTTTAAATAAATATGTAATTTACAATATTGAACAAAATATGGAATAAATACCACTTGTCACTATCCAATGCTACAACTTCCCTTAAGCCTGTAATTACTTACAAAAGCCTTTCACTACTGTACAGATCTCCCACAGATTTTCCCTCAGCAAGTTCAGGCTGAAGCTGATGACTGTCAGCTGAGAGACAGGAGTTGGTTTCAGCCTATTTATCCTCCAGTTTGATCTATCCCAAGATGAGAAGAACCGAATTAGATGTTTCTCATATTTACCGAAAGCCCTCCAGCAGCCCCAGCCCAGGCCGGCGTGGCCGTGGAGGTCACACTGCCCACGGTCCCCTCTGGCGATGGCTCTCAAGAGGATGCCAGGTGCCAGCAAGGAGAGGGAATGGACAGGATACAGCTCATCTCCCAGGTGAAACTGGGGAACGGTCCCTGAGTCAGGAACCTGCTGAGCCCCATGCTGCCCAGCCCTGGGGACGCTGTCCCCAAGGGCCCCCGAGTGTCCCCAGCCAAGCACCCCTCGCAGCGCTGGGAATCTCCACTCTCATGGCCCGGCCACTGATGACTAAAGGCTCCCTGCATTTCCCAGCTCCCTGCCCGAGGTGAGCAGAGCCCAGGTGACACGGACAGGCTCCTGGTGCTGTTCCATGGCCCACACCCACGCCCCGAGTGCCACCAGCCACGGAGCCACCGCGGCTCTGCCCGCCGCCCGCAACAGCTGCCAGCTTGCATCTTTAAACATAAGGTGTTTTTTCATGTCTTTTGGGCAAGAAGTACTCAAAATGCATTAATGTCTTGTTCTGTTAACAAAGAAACTATGGCAACACACACAGAGCTGCCAAGAGAATTACTGAAACAAGGTTTAATAGTTAATAAGCAGCCAGATGATGTCAGACTCATCTATTAAGACCAGTTTATATCTGCCTATTAGAACTTAATGTCCCAGAAAGTTGGGTTGGCCAGGATTAAATAGTCTTCCTTTTAGCCCAATTATCAGCAATAAAACCAATTTTCTAAAGAATAGGGTGGCGTTATCCAAAATGTGGCCAGACCAAGCCTGTATTTTGTAGCATGCTTATAATGTTCCTTTTGTTAAGGAGCAATTTTCTAGATGTCAGGGATGTGAATCAAAATTTAATGTGTGTGCCTGTGTGTGTTATGGAAATGGCAATTGCAGCAGCATACCCCGACTGCCAGGCAGCACAGGAAACCAAAGGCTTTTATTCCCATTTATGCCAGTGCATTTCTGAGTGTGCTGGAATTGTTCTTCTTTCTAATTGAGGTGATCGAGAATTCTTAAGAAATGATTTTCAGTGAAAATTAGTTTCTAAAATGGAATAATAAATATTTCATGGAAAAGCATTAAGTCACAGATACACCTGCAGAGGGTTTTGTTTACCTAGCTGGGCATATCCACCACGAGGAGACCCTGTGGTCCCCACAGCTCCGCATGTGGTGCTGGCCCTGGGAGCCTGCCCCATGGAGCTGGCTGTCCATGCCATCAGGAAACCTTCCACAACCTCCAACCACTGTTTTCTTCCTGTTTATTAAACCAGCCACTGCTTCTTTGGCTGCTGATGGAGATGCAGAAAGAGGTGCCTCCCTCCCTCTGGCCTGGCCCCAGACCAAAGGCCACCCTTCCCAGGTCGAGGTCACTGGACAGGGTCCCCCTCCAGTCCCTCCCAAGCTGCTGCCACGTCAAGGCTTTATTATGGATCAAACACCCCAGTTCCAGGCACAACTTCTGTTCTTGCAGAGCTGTTCTCTAACCAGTTTCCCCCAAATCCCTCATCTCTGCTGCTGCTGCCATTGCCAGAGATGCCGCAGCTGCAGGAGCATCCATCCCCTCAGACTGCCTGACACTCTGCTGTCTCTGGTGTGCTCTATTCTTAGCAGCTCTCAGATCACCAACCCCTTAAACCATCTCATCTCTGACCTACCACATCTTCTGCAACTTTCCTTCATTTCAGTCTCCAGTGCTGCTTCCCCTGAAATCAATCAGAAACTCTCAAAGCTTTCAGAGGGGAAGACAGGACATTATTTCTGGACAGTTCCTCGCTCTCTCCTGATTATATCTGACTCCTTCCGCTCCCCTTACACTCAATGCAAAATTAAAATCTCTGGCAAAAAGCTCCTCCTCCACTTCCTAAAGCTTTTTGTACTATCCATCTCTAACCATGGCATCCAGCACTACAACTTCAGCCGAGCCCAGAGGAGCTGCCAGGCATTTGGAGCCAGCCCAAGAGACACTGGGGGAAGGGGGTGGTTCCCCCAACACCCCCGGGATCAGCCGTCACCTCCCGAGGCAGGAGCAGAACCAGCACCAGCTCCCACAGCTGCCCTGAGCCCAGCTGCACATAGAGCACGCTGGCTCTGCCTGATTCTGCCCGATTTCAGCACACCTGGCACTGCCACACTGCAGCACGGTGACTGGAACAGAGGTGTGGAACGCCTGCTCCTGCCAGAGCTGGGGTCACAGGCAAGTGGGACACAGAGGCCACCCGAGCCACGACAGCAACGCAGCTGTGAGAGCCCGGGCTGCACTCCTGAACCAACACCTGGGCAGCCCTGCTGTTTCAGGAACACACAGTGCAGGATTTAGTGGAATTTCTCGTGTGTACGCAACCCCTCGGCAAAGAAAAACATCAAACAGCTTTAAAAGACTCAGCTCTTCATGTGAATATCACGGGAGAGATATGGAAACGTTCTCTTCTCTGTGAAGTGAACAGCTGAGTAACTCGTACCAGATGGACCATATTTGGATCTCTCTCTCATAAATACAATATTCACCATTTGGAACTAAACGAGCGGAGCAGCTGTCCATTGTCCCACTTGGAGGGGTTTTGTTCATTAAATAAGCAGAAGCCAAGTGTCTGTGGAAGGAGAATCACAGAGTCCCAGAGTCACCGAGGTTGGAAAAGCCCTCCCAGACCACCGAGTCCAAGCTGTGCCAATGCCCACCTTGTGACTGAGTGCCACCTCCAGGAATTCCTTGGACACCTCCAGGGATGGGGACTCCATCCCCTCTGTGGGCAGCCCCTGCCAAGGCCTGAGCACCCTTTCCATGGGGAAATTCCTGCTGATGTCCAACCTGACCCTTTCCTGGCCCAGCCTGAGCCATCTCCTCTCATCCTGTCACAGATTGCCAGTCAATGCAAGCACAAAAAATGTGTCCGTGAATCCCTGATTCTCTATTACCAGGGCATCGGAATAATGATTATTGGAGTTTCAAAACCAGACGAGGTTCCTGCTAAGCCAAGAGTCCTGTCATTTTGTTCCATGAGCAATGCCACTGCAAGGGTCACAGCTATTTCCCTAATCCTGCAGAAAGGAAGGGCTGGAATTTAATGAAGGTTGCTTTTCCTGTCTGTATTTTGCTACACAAACCCCACAACAGCTACAAAAATAAGCAATAATTAAACTGCAACCTAATCTATTGTCTTTATTTATGATAAATTATGAATTACTGTATTATGGACACTCATTAAATTCAGAAAGCTGCTAAACAGAATGTATCAATATTCATAACTCCCCGACCTAGTGCCCACATAATTCAATGCCAGACTTCCATGACTCCAGCGAGGCCAGCAGCAGGCTGTGCCAGGAGGATTTGGGTCCTGCTGGAGTAGGCGTAGAGGGAGCATAAATCTAAACTGGGGATGAGATGACTCAGTTGAGACCGTTCGAATGAGGCAGACGATAAAAATACCCGAAAGACGTAAGGCAAATCTCAAAAACACTCCTCTGGTTCTAAACCAGCAAGGCTGGGCCATGTTTTCCTGCTCGCTGCCAACCCCAGCTCTGCAGTGAGACGGGGATCAGGCTGGGATGAGCCATGGGGGGCCAGCAGCGCCCAAAGCCACACTGCCTCCCCAGCCGGGCTCTGCACTGCCCAGCGCTGCTCTCCCGCACCTCGGGGACACAGCCCGCCCCAAGGCTGACGGGGAGATGTTGGGGAATGCTCTGATGGCCGGGAAGGACTGCGAGGGCAGAGCCAGGTCTGGGGTGGGGGCACCCCAAAAGCACTGAGGGGCAGGGAGAAGCTGCAAGGACGGCTCCACAGCGGGGCTGCTCCCACAGCACACGGAACACCACCACCAGCCCTCTGCTCTTTCCAAATTAAATCCCTCTAGGATACACATTCATTTCTTTCAGGCCTCAGTTCTGCAGCAGAATAAGCCAGCTTTATCTTATTATTTTAAAAACTAAATTTTCCCTAGGAAAGTGGACTTTCACCTCTTTCAGAAGTAAGGATTTCCTCTCCATAATTGCCATTAAGTAATGGACACTCATTTAATTAAAGGCTTTCTGTAATTTGACAAGAATCTCTAGAAGTAATTTGTCCCTCAAATTACCTCCTTGAGAGGTTTTCTGACAAGATGTAATAGAGAGGCTGACCTTCACTGGGAGTGGGGGGAGCTCACAGAGCCCTGTTTGGGAGCTTAAGGATAAGGATTGGAGGGATCTGAAACACAGTCAGTGGTCTCTTCTGCCCTCCTGAACAACCCTGGAGTCCCAAAGTATTTTTCAGGAAGAATTTCAAACCCTTGCCTTAATCCAGCCTTGTCCCTGTCAGTGGCCCGGTGGAATGAGGGGAAATAGGAGCTGTTGCCAGAGAGTGTTTGAAGTTCTATTTTTAATTAATAACGTCAAATGTGTGCTGCACATTTCAATGGGGTTTGAGAGACATGTGCATTGTAAATGATTCCTTGTTAACTAATTATGAAATGCAAAGTCATTGCCAATTTACCATTGCCAGACAATGCTGCAGCTGCTTTCACTCGACACAATAGGCTCAGGCTTTAAGACAGAGTCTTCAAAGGCAATAAGTGATGAGCAGGAAAATCGAGCCCTTTTCATAATGGCAATTGAGGATCCCCACTGTTTTGAACAGAGAACTTACTCAAAGACTGAAATATTGTATTCCTGCTATGATACCTGAAGCTGTTGCCTCAAAATCATTGAAGACACAGACGTGGTTTTCTCTCTTTCCTTATTTTTCTGTTTCCTTGCTCACTTCCCCACAGCTCACTCAGTCACTCTCGGTGACATCTCTGCTCAGCATCTGCCTCTTCCTCACACACAGCACTTGGACCTGAGAATACAGATGCTGGGAGCTGGGCTCCAGCTGACACCAGTTTGGGGACGAGGCTGCAGGCTGAGTGTGTCTTTAATAACCATATCTCACGTTAGCAGAACATCTTTGTTTACGCCTAACGCACCACATGACATTCAGCAGTATACGAGGAAGGAGTGTAATTAAATCTCTACTGTAATTGTCAAAACAAACAAGCAACGTTTATTTTGCTCATTTGCTGATATAGATTTGCAGTGGAACTGGAGAAATGCAAGTGCTGGGCGGTGGATGTGGCGGGTGGAAGGAGGCAGAGGGTGGCAGGGTTGGGGATGAGTGGCGATGGCCGGGGCTGGGAGCAGCTCTCGCCCCTCTCGAGTTCCACCAGGGTGGAACAGCCGTGGGGCAGAGCCACGTGGGGCCAGACAGAAATGGTAATGATAGCAACCCAACACGCCACCCGTGCCCTCGCCAGTGCCCCTCAAAGAGCTCTCCTCTTAACTGCTTTTTAATTAACAGCCAGTAATTAGCGTCACCCAAGCAGCCTCAGCAGAGTGCCTCTCAATGGCATCTCGCTGCCCTCCAAACACAGTGTGCTTTAATTAGGAGCTGATCTAGGCCAGATTGCTGCGTCTGTGTGGCACCAAACACAGGTCCCTGGTGCTGACCCGCTGGTCACACTGCACCAGGGCAGCCACTGGGCTCCAGAGGGGAAAAATGCAGGATTTGTGTGTGTCTCCCTGCTGCGGGCACACTGATCCCTCAACACCACCCAAGGCAACTCCGACCACCAAGGCTGGACACACACAGGTTTGAGATGCAGTGGGCAGCCACGGCACTGCACTGGGAGAGCCTCAGAGGGACCAACAGGGAGGGAGGAGTTTAAAACAACATTAAGTGACCAGTCTAAAAGAAGCAGAAGCTCCATCAGAAGAATCAGGTGTCATTTTCCCGTTCCATCTGTCTCTTCCCCCAGCTCATGTCCCAGCACACGGGCTGCAGGGGTGCCTACCAGGACACCCCACGTGCTCCTGGTGCCAGATGCGGGGAGCACAAGTCCAACGTGGGGGCACAGCACAGCCCAGGGCAGCAGGCACTCCCCACAGTCACACGGGTCACCTCCACCTCATCGCTCACACTGGCAGCTGTAACACCTTGACACCCGCGTGCCTAAAGAGAGGACTTGGAGACCCAAAGGGACACTCATGACCAAGGACAAACCAGTATGGCCCAAGCAAGAGCATCGCTGGCGCTGGGACCACCCGGGCAAACACCTTTGTGTGCTCAGAGCCAGCAAAACAATTAAGAGTTCACCTGCAGGCAGAGGCGTACCACGTCCTGCTGTACCAAACATCCCCCCAGAAGCACTCAGGTATGTAGGGCACGGATCTGACAACCCTGTGCAGCTCTGCTCCAGCCCAACGCCAGCCAACGCTGCTGTGCTCAGACCTACTTTGCAGCAAACCTTGTGCTGAATTTGCATTGCACTGAGACACAAAGAACCTGCAAGCAGTGGGGCTTCACAAAAACATTTATAAACAAACCTGGGGAGTGGAGCTGCCACTTAGGTCACACATGGGAAACCTGATCTTGGGTCAGTCAGAGCAGCCCCAGTCACACTCCCGACAGCAGATCCTCGTGAGGAACAGTGAGAGACAATCTGGGGGCCATAAAGCGAAGCTATCCAGACAGGTACATCCATGTTACACCCCTATCCTAGAAAAGAGAATTACTTCTTTTGCAAATGTGCCTGTAATTGTGGCACCATAGGTAATGATTATTCTTGCCTGCAGTTCCAGATCTGACCTTTCCCCACCCAGTGGGAAGGCTGCTGGTGGTGGCAGGAAGAGGCTCTCTGGTCAGACACACAGAGCACTGCTCAGACACACCCACAGCTCCGGGTACAACGATGCCTGTATCCCGATTTTGCCAAGGCCAAGGAGATTGACAACAATCTGTGTGCTAATGAGACCTGACGGTGGCTTCCCCAAAACCTGGGGGGGGCTTTCAGCTCCCCCCTTGGCACAAGGCTCTGCTCCTGCCTGCCTGTGGAAGGGCCACATCCCACGCACCACTGCAACCTCAGCAGTGCTTTGGTCACCTTCTTGTTCCTTGAAAAATTCTGACAACGTCATGTTTTCCTCAAAGGCCGAGCCAGCTGCCAGGCACCCAGAGCAGGGTGTCTGGGGTGCAGACAGGCACACACAGGGGTGACCCGACAGCCTCGGGTACTGAAACAGAGAGAGCAGCACACACAGAGCACCCAGCCAGCACAGCCACCACTGCCCGCCCCGGCACCACTCCCTGCCTGAAATGCCAGTTTATTGTTGCTATTTTCCTTTATGCTCTGTGACATTAACAAGGTAAATTTAGAAACAACAGACTATTTCTTTATATAGCAACAGCCAACCTGTGGAAAACAGCGCCCCGAGACTGCGGGAGAACAGATTCTCCAGTTGGGCTTTTTTAGGAGTTGTCAGGTTGTATTAGCACTCACGGGCTGACGAGCTCAGGGAGCAATCGGGACGCTCACACTTTGTCAGGGCGTACACCAAGGAAAGCAGGAGGTGCTCCTGCCCAGCTGGCTCCCATTGGCAGGGGCTGGTAGGGCCACACATGGAGACAGGGCTGGGATGGCTCAGGGGTCGCATTTGGGGAAGGTGTGGCACAGAAAGTTAAGGAGTGCTGCAGTCTGGTCGGAGAAAATGAGAACAAAATGAGTCAGTAGCTTTACACAAGATGGGCAGAGTGGTGCTGGAGCTCTGCTAAGGGAGAGCCTGCCCTCTCCCCACAGTGCCAGGGCTGTGGTGGCACAGGGACCCTGCCCTCTCCCCATGGTGCCAGGGCTGTGGTGGCACAGGGACCCTGCCCTCTCCCCACAGTGCCAGGGCTGTGGTGGCACAGGGACCCTGCCCTCACCCCATGGTGCCAGGGCTGTGGTGGCACAGGGACCCTGCCCTCTCCTCCCCACCACGCCCCAGGTCCCTGACCTCCCTGTTGCTGTGGAAATACAGATAATAACGAGCAGCACGAGAGATGCACCAGTTGCTAACGTGAAATCCAATGCCCTTTATCGTGCTGTAACTCTATCCCACCCTCCTGCAACCGCACAACTGCGTCCTGGAGAGAAGGAGCCACCTGGGAGAAGGGAAAACAACAAAAAACAACGAGGCTCTGTATTAAAGGATCAGGAAACGGCTTACAAGGACATTCAACGTAGACAGACCATGGCTAACCTCAGTGCCACAACACCTAGGAAGGCCCTGATGCTGTATTTGGAAGGTTTAAAACATTAATTAATAGAAATAACAGCAATATTAATAATTAAGAACACTTTTCCAAGAAAGAGCCCCATTAAACCCAGCCACCACAGGTAACTGAAGCCCTCAGACCTGGCGCATTTTTTCTGTGAACCCAAGGAGAGCCACAAAGGCTGCTCAGGGCAGAGAGGAGAAGGAGCTGCCCACTTCTTGTTTAACTTTGTGTTCTGTGCAGCAACAAACAGCGACGTATTGTGACAAAATTGCTGGGCTCACAGCAGCAACCAGTGTGTGACAGATCACATGCCAGCATTTTTAAGTGAGAACTTAAAAACTGTTGATAACAAAAGAGAATTCAGCATTACCTTTTTTTTTAAATTACATGAGAGGATTTAAGAGGTCTGAGACAAACACAGGTCTTTTAGAGAACAACCTCCCTCATTCTATTTGATATCACATATTCTATCATTTCTTTTATGTCTTCTGATCATCACTGCTTGTCCCAAACCAATCCAGAAGCACTGGAGTTTCCTGCAGATTCAATGTGTAACAGCCCTGGGACAAGAACTCTTTGTAACATAGAGGGCCCAAGAATATTTTCTACAATCAGCTGCTTCTGGTTTTCAATCAAAAGAGGCTTTTACTACTTGCCACACCAGCAAATTTATTGTGGGTCATGAAAGACAGTCTTGTTCCTCCTGCTGTGTCACTGGGGCTGCTCACAACTACCAGAACGCTGGGAAAACACACCAAAAAGTCAAACTGTACACCAGCTATATTGCATTTGAGCAGCAAGAGATGCAACAGAAGAGACATTTCATTTTGAAATGCCATTTCCTCGTTTTCTAGCACACCAGCACTGCTGCACACCCTGCAATTACAGCACCGAAGGATGGTCTCTGTGCAGCATTTCACAACACTAGAGCACCAAAAAGAAAATCAAAAAGAATAGAAAAAATCTCCCGACAAAGGGCTGAAGTGGCAGCTACGCTCCTTTCTTGCCAACTGGATGGATCAGCACCATGAAAATACAGTGATGCCTGGTTTGGGGTTGTGGATTATAACACGTGCACATCAGTGAATGCACACCCTGCACCTCGAACTCCTGCATGGCCTGGGAGCAGAGCGGCCGTGGGGCTGGAGGGGCCCTGGGCACAGCACCCCTGCACGTCCACTGCCCTGGAGCACCCACCGCTGCCCTGGATGTCCTCACACACAGGAGCCCAAAAAAGCCCCTCACACACAGCTCGAAAAGGGAGCAGGCACTGAACCACAAGAGGAACCCGTGTCTCCCTCGCCAGGCAGCTGAGGCAGCTCAAGAGCTTTTCTCCCTCAACAGGGAGCTCCACAGGCTGGGCCAGGGGGGCTCAGGGGGGACATCAGCAGGAATTCCCCCATGGAAAGGGAGGTCAGGCCTTGGCAGGGGCTGCCCAGGGAGGTTTGGAGTGCCCATCCCTGGAGGTGGCACTCAGAACTCTGGGCTGGGGACAAGGTGGGGATGGGGCACAGCTGGGACTCGATGGGCTGGGGGGGCTTTTCCACCCGAAATGATTCTGTGATCCTGTGCTATCCCTGCTTCCCACGGCAAGGAGCCCTCTCTGCAGCCACGCTGGGCGGTGAGCAGTGCACACTGTCTGTGTGTGTGTGTACACTGCACTTGGAGTTAATTCAGGCATTCCCAGCTGAGACCGCTTTCCTCACGACAGCCTTGTCAACACAGTGATGATGACTTGAAAACAAACTCTGGATTTCCCTCTCAAGAGCAGCCACTGGTGGGGTGTGCAGGCTCCAGGGTGCTATTTCAGGCACATGGTCCTATCTTTGTCCCAGAGGCTCGTGAGCAGCAGACATGCTCCCAAAATACCTTTGGCTGGGATCAGGGGATGTGGTGCTCGGCAGAGCTGCTGCAGCAGCATTTTAATGGCTGTGGAAATGCTGCTTCTCCGTGGACCTTCACTCCTGTGACAAACTCAGCTGAAGAGGGGGGCAGGGGGGCAGCAGCTCACCAGGAGCTCAGGCAAAGCACCAACACCAGCTCCGAGAGCCACCAGCTCCAGGGGTGGAAAGCACCAACAGCAAGGCAGCACCAAGAGGGGTTTGGTGTCTCTGGGCCCACCGTGTCCTCACATGCAGGTCTGTGTTCTGCCACACATTGAGTTGGGCAGGCATTTCCCACAGTTCTGGCAATGGAAGAGGCTCTTTTTGGCAAGGAAGGAAAAATTAGGAGCAAGGCAGTATGAATGAGAGGGTATCACTCACACGTGCTGGCAATGACAGTAAATCTGGGAAGGAAAAAAGAACCACAAGAGAGTGATGAATGCCCAAAGATATTTTGCTTGACCCCAGGCAGGAGCAGTGATCCCCTCTGGTGCTCCCTGTAGTCAACAACAAGCCTATTGTTTCTTTAGGAGGTGTCAGAACAGATTCACCCCGCAGTCAGACCACACCGATGCACCCAAGCACCCGAGCATCGCAGGGACGGAGCTGACCCACCTGCCACCTGCAGGACAGATGGCCATAACCACTCAAGATTCATTTCAACTCCACAAGAAGAGAGCAGACCCAAATTCACAGCAGATGTCAAACAGAATTATTCACCAAGTTCAAATTCTCTAGGGAAAGCAGACATCCTGCTTCTGTGATAAGAAATTCTCTGGAGCACAGTGATGTGCGAGTCGCTCTGCAAAGAACATCTCCTGACAGAGAACCCAGCCCTGGGGAGGAGGGGAGCCAGGTCTCGCAGCAGCACGTGGAGCAGGGGCACTGCCCTCCCCTCCGGCTGTGGTGGGCACCACGGGGGGCTGCAGGGGGCCCTTGGGAGAGCCCCCTCCTCACCCTGCACAGCCCCTCGGGACGCTGCTGCCCGAGCACGGACGGCTTGTGGGGCCTGAGCACGTCCCTGGGGCTGGGTTAGCTCGGCGTCCCCACCACCAGCACCAACCACTGGGCACCAGGGCCACTCATCTGCCACCCATCTGCCACCCAAGGAATTCGGGATGCCCTGCAGAGCAAACCCCCTGGGAACAACCCTGTGCAGCCTTGGCAGGAGAGCGAGAGGAGAGCTGGCAGTGGAAAAACCCCACTTCAGCACAGAGAGCAGGAGGAGGAGAGTGGCCTCTGGAGAGAGCAGCGGGGGAGGCAGGGGTGCCTTTGGAGATGCCAAGCTAAGAGCACGGAAAAATCCAAACCAAGGCCAGAAGAAGCATTAACTAAAATAATTTCCCAAGTAGTGCTGAGGGGCAACCAGAGACTGAACTGTTTGTTGATGTTACTCAGCCTTTTGATAAACAGAAGCAATTTGTTCTGGTTAAAAGAAACCTGCTATTTTTTAAATAAATTCACAGATTGATCTTTACATCAGAAAGCCATGTAGAGAAACACACAACAGAGTGAAACTATTCATTAATCAATCCCTAAGTTTGCCTCGCTGCAGCTGTGCTTGTTTTGACACCTGCTTGCGACGCTCCTGCTGTGGCATTTAACACGGAATAAAACCCAGCGGAGCAGAGCAGCAGCAGCTGCCCATGCCCCATCACCCGTGCCCGCCCCACAGTGCCCTCGCCGCACCAGAGCGGCCACAGGGCTGTCCCTGCCTTCCAGGGCACTCCCGAGGGACCAGGCAAAGCCCCTGTGCTGGTGCTAGCAGGATCTGACAGCAGCTGCCACATGGCCCTGGCTCTGGCTCCTGGAGGAGCTGCAGGCAGAGGACGGGGAGCCACGGCCAGCCAGGGTGCCCGAGCAGCACCGTGCAGGGCCGCCGCCAGCACCCCGACGTGAGCACCTCTCTGCCCTTCAGCTCCACCCAGAACTCCTGCCTGTGCTGTCTGTACAGCTGTACCCAAACCTCAGCACGCCCCAGTTACTGCAGGAAGCCCGGGATGAGCCGATGGGCAGCGCCTGTTGGAGGGCTGAGCCAGGCACACTCACACCGGGGCAGAGACCCCAGGCCAGCGCCTGCTGCCCAGCTCCCCGTTACTGCCCACTGCTGCCGTACCCACACCTCTTCCCACAGCAGGAGCTCGCTCCTTGGACACGTATTGTCTGCACTTTGGGGAGCTCACAGCTTTGTGCTGAGCTCACAGCAATAGCCCAGACCCACTCCAGCTCTCCCCAAAATCTTTGGTACTGGTTACAGGAGAAAGAGTGTATGAAAGGACATGAAGCATGTCCAGGTCAGGCTCAGGAGGCACCCGAGGCGCTGAGCTCTGGACACTGTCAGAGCCACTGGCCAGTCCACCCGAGCAGGGATGACAGGGAAGCTCCCAGCCCTTAAGGAGACGCACAGCCGGCACTGTCGGGAGAGGGGATTGTTTCGTCCTGCTGAAGGTCCTGCCAAGCCTCTTCTGTGCTGGACAAACCACTAACCCATGCCAGTTCAAAGTTCTGTGCAAATCTAGAATCAGGCTTGAATATGAAATCATGGGGCCTGTTTGCATGTGTATGAATTATTCATGTGCTTACCATATGCAGCATTGAGCCTTCAGAGCACAAATTATCTGGGACCAAGCTTTGGCCCTATTTTCTGTGAGCATAAAGCACGTTTTCCAACAGTGCAAACAATCCAAACATAATGTGTATCATTTTCTGTGTTCCCTGCTCGCTGGTCTTGCCTGCCAGTTCCCATTAAGACTGGGAACCAGTACACAAAAAGCCAACGTGCAGCACACTGCTTTCCCGTGGATTCTGTGACATTTGTTTCACAAGGCAGTTTAAAGTGCCACATCTCTCCTACAGGAGATCACCCGTATCCCTCTGACAGTGAAACACACTGATCTCTGGAGGTAAAGTGGTGTCCAGCCAGCACCAGGGGCAAGAGGAGCTCCTAAAACTCATGGAGAACTGCTTGCTCAGAGGAGGAACCTGAGCTTTAGCCCAAGCCCTGCCCAGCCCTCCTCTCTGACCTCTGTCAGATACCAGAATCAAACCCACAGGAATTCTTCAAGGAACCAGCCCGTGCCTTACGCTGACTGTCCCACCTTCACACCAGTGCTGTTCACTGCTGATGCTGGGAAGTGTCTCGGCGCTTGAGTTCCTAAACACTCCAACAGGTTACTCTCAGTCTAAGTTTATTCCAAGTTTCTACCAAGTTTCCCTGTTCCTTTGCTTTTTTTCCCCACCCTGGATATCTGAAATACTCATGTGATGGCCTTTTGTTGCCGCCATCCTCTTGTGATCCCTCTAAAATCCCAGGACACAAATCACACCCCAGTATTTTAAGCAGTGACGGCAACTTTTGTTGTGTTGCGCATTTTGTTTGGGTTGTTTCTTTGTTGGAGGGTGGGAGATGAGTTATGGTCAGGAGAAATAAAGGAAAGAAGAAAGAAATACTTTTTTCCTGAACAAAGACAGCCCAGGCAGGAATGGGAGACCCAGAGTGACACGCCATACCTGCAGCGCTTCCACAGCCTCCTGTCCTCCCACTCTGCTTCAGAGCTACTCCGGGCACTTTCTCCAGTGCTCCAACGTACATATTACCCACGTAAATACAAAATATCACTTACGTCTTTGGACAGCTCAGCTGTAACCAAATGCAAACCGTGGACAAAAAGGTAACTCTGTGTTGGGACAGCCCTTTGCAGGTCACCCTGAAAGTCACTCAGGCATCATCAGCCTCAGGAGCCCATCAGCTCTCTGCTGGAGCCACTAGAACCAAGTATTTATTTTCTGGAATAATAAATGAAATTTATCAGCTTCCAGAAACATCAGCAAAGCTATAAAGACATTACATTGCAGTTTAATTTAATTTAATTTAATTACACAGCAGGGCTAACCATCAGCCTGTAAGGATTCATGGGCACAGGCAAACCAGCAAGCCATATAATTCTGAACATCATTCAGTGCCTGCATCTCCTCACCACTCCCAGGTACTGGGAGAGCCCCTGAACACCACCTGAGATGTAAATGAACACATCAACACTCGCACACTGTCACACCTCGCTGCCTGGCACTGCTCAGAGACGGCTGTTCCCACTCATCCAAAGCACTTTTAATTTCCCATAACTGTCACCGAAAGCAATTTAATTCCTGAAGAACAGTGGGAGAGGGGAAGAGGACACTGACATTTATCCTCTCTGAGCCGCTCACGGGCTGTCCCGACCCTCTGTCCTTCAGGGGATGGACACCAAAGCAGAGCCCAGCCAGCACAGACCCTCTCCCCAGCCCTGAGTCCCCCTGGGCCCACACCAGCTCCACACCCCTCCTCCCGTAATGCGACACACCGAGAAAACAGCCAGCTGTTTCACCACTTCAGCACCCCAGTTTCAGGTGGTGAAAGTACCAAACTGCAACAAGAGCAGCTTGTTTCATTTCTGGGAAGGTTTTTCTTGTCAAGTGCCGCTCACTGACGTTGCACCAGGCACGAGGTGCCCTTGTGCTGCCTCCGCAGCCAGCACTGACAGCACAGCTCTCCACACGCGACCTGGCACCACCAGCCCCACGTCTGGGGACCTGCACCCCAGGAAGCACAGCTGCAGGCAGCACGGGGAGGGGAATGGAATGCCAGCCGAGCTGGGAAGGTCACCACGCCAGCACTGGGGACATGGGGAGGAAGGTGGGCAGATCCCCAGACACGTGCTCCTGCATGCTATTCCCAAGTCACAGGAAGCCCATTCCAAGCTAGTCATGAGGACTGTGGCCTCCACAGAATACACCAAGTATTAATCTGATTTAATATTTCACTTGAATGGTACTTCCAATGACTTTTCCTTCATTGCCCTTGTCCCTCCCTATCCGTCAAATGTCCCTCAAATTGCTGTTGTGTTTGTTTATTTTTTGTTACTCCAGCTCCATGCGAACAGCCTCAGGTGCCCTGAGGGCTCATTTCACCCTGATATCCTCTCCTCAGATCTCCCACAGACACACGAGCCCCTCGAGAATGGCTTTTCTTCAGATTTTGGCCAGCACTACTGCGAAGGGACCATGGCCACCAGTGTGGAGAGGGACAGCACAGTCATTAACCAGCTCAGAGCCAGTAACCCCAACACTGCACATGGCACCACACACCTCCAGGACTTGAAATTGCTCAATTCCCAGGATTTAACCTATTTCTGCATTACATGACACACTGAAAAGCTTCACACCTAGAAAAGTTTTCCTTTCTTGGCTGGAATGGCTCTGCCAGGAGGCCGGGGGCAGAGAGCCCATGGAGGGAGCGAGTGCCTGGGCAAAGCACAGGCAAAACATCACAGATCCGGGGGCAGCAGAAACAAAGCCCCGACGAGGATGCTAAACACAGCTTTGCTGACACCTCCTTGCAATTCCCACTCCCTCCTCCCCCCGCTTACTAACTTAGCTACCACTTTGATAATACAGAAAAGATTTTTTTCCCTTGTTTTTATATATCAGGGAAAGGCATCTGTGCTCCCAACCCACAGCCATGAAAGTCAGGCTATGGGAAAAGTTCTCCTTGCAGCCTGAGCAGGGAATACTTTAGTCAGTGGTTTGCAGAGCATGGAAGCTGAACACATCTGTATCTGACCCCAAATAAGTAGTATTTGGGATTTCACAACTGCCTTACTGGGCACTAGTCCACAGATTGCCAATAAAAGGGCAACGTTTCCTGCCCAGGGCTTGAAAGCCCTGCCCAGCTGAGGTGACAGAGTCAGGTTCTGCGAGGAGCAGCCAAGGCGGGAGGAGCACGGCCAGCAGCAGGAGCAGGGACAGTGCTGAGTGGCAGCCCTGGCCCTCAGGGACCAGGGGACACAGCCAGGCCACGCTGGCTGCCCCAAGACCAGCACGTGGTTCATGGCTCTGATCACCTCAGGAGAGAGGGAGAAACTTTTCCTGGTCCTTGGGTGCATCTCCCAGGTCCCTCTCCCAGCAGGACGTCCCCAGACCTGTCACACGCCTGGCCAGAAGGGTTTGGGTCCCTGCAGAGCTAAAGGACACGGGACAAGAGAGGTCAGGCTTTGTCCCCATCCTTCCATGTCCCTGTTGCCCCGAACCTCCGAATGTCTGGCATGCCCTTGCTCCCCTGGAACAAAAAGTTATGGCAAAGAATCCCAAGCTGAAAAACTATTGCTGAGGACCGTGGAGAACACTGGATATCTCACTGCCATCGGAGCAGGCCAGAGGAAGGAAAAGCAGGAACACAAACACAGGATGCAGATGACAAGGACGGGGTCCGGGGGCCTGCCCGAAGCTGCAGCCAGCAGCCAGCACCCCCGGCCGGGGCAGGCTGCGAGGAGGCGGCTGCGGGATGCGGGGGGAGCCGGGCCCGGCCGGCACCGCACGGCTCCGGCACCGCACTCGGCACCGCACTCGGCACCGCACTCTGCACACCGCACCCCGCACTCTGCACACCGCGCTCCGCACTCTCCGCACCCCGCACTCTCCGCACCCCGCACTCGGCACCGCACGGTTCCGTCCCGCGCTCCGCGCTCCGCGCTCCGCACACGCTCCCGGCCCGGTGGGGCAGCGGCGCTGCCCGCTCTCGCTCCCGGTGTGTGACCCCCGCCCGCCAACACGCGGCCCGATGTGAAAATGGGTATCATCTGAAGCAGTTCCCCCAGGTTTTGCAGCTTCTCGCCCGTTTCCATGGGGACGGTGCCATGCCGGGCGGGGAGGCAGCGCGGCGCTTCAGAGCCCGGCGTGTCCCCGGAGCCGGGCCTTCGGCAAAGGGCACAGCCAGAGAGAGAGGCACTGCCACAGAGGCACAGCCAGAGAGGCACAGCGGGAGGGACACAGCCAGAGGGACACAGCCAGAGGGACACAGCCACAGAGGCACAGCGGGAGGGACACAGCCAGAGGGACACAGACAGAGAGGCACAGATGGAGAGGGAGGCACAGCCAGAGAGGCACGGCCGGAGAGAGAGGCACGGCCGGAGAGAGAGGCACGGCCGGAGAGAGAGGCATCGAGGCGTGCGACAGCTTCCCGGCTTTCCATACGACCACAGCTGACAGACCAGGGGCCGCTCGGAAGCTCTCAGCGGGCGATCGCTGAGCGGCTTTGAGACCTCTCAGCCCCACGCTGACCGACACCCGCAGCCACAGGCACAGTGACCCCGGCACCTCACATCCTCACAGCCCCAAACGCTGCTGGCTGCCCCTGCAGTGGCGTTTCAGCCCCAACCCCAGCCTGGTGCCTCTTGCCAGTGTGATCTGAGCCTGTTCCCCGAGAGGGGACACCGCACATGTCACCCAGGGACACTGCACCCGACCCAGACTAACCGGAGCACACACTTCCCAGAGTCAGGCTGGAGTGCTGGGATAGCTCCACCCATGAGCTGCAGAACTAGAAACTTGTGTTTAAAAGTTGATTTTGATGCAAGTAGGATAAACACAGGAGCCTGCACCTGACCCCCTTATGAAACACCATCTGCATTCTGGCACAGAGTCAAACAAGGGATGGGGGCAAAAGTGATTGAGACAAAATGCTAATCATGATGAAAGTCACTGGGCTGCAGCATTAAAACCTTGTACATCAGCTGAAAAACTAATTCAGCATCAGGACACGGACAGGAACCCTGGACCACTCACCTCGTGTCAGCGAGGGGAGGCACAGCAAAGCAAAAAGCAGCAGATGGCTTCACAGATTCTCATGTATATTTACACACAGTTTTTTTAGTAAACCACTTTGATTCAGGAGAAACCACATCCAAAATGCACTCTTGAAATTCCTCTTCAGACATAATTGCATAGAGAGATAAATCATGCTGTGGTTTTCCCCCTCTCTCATGTAACACAACTGTGGGCAAGGCTAATAGCACTAAGTGTGCCCTGTATTTCCTCCTACTCAGCCCCATTGCCCAAGTCCAACAACTCTGCTAAGCATTTTTTAAATATATGAGTTGAAACATTCCCACTGGCTTCACAATGACAGGTTTTCCTCACTTAGTATAAAAAATAAATTTAAAAAAACTAATAAAAAATTTTTAAAAGGAGGGAGGTGTCAATAAAACTTGCTTGGCTGTTTCCCAGAATGACAGCATAATTCCTGCCCAAACGACAAATAAGCCTCAGGACTTCCGTGCCTTCTCTCTCTCCAACTCCCTGACAGGAGGGGGCAGCCAGGGCGGGGGTCAGGCTCTGCTCCTACGGATACTAAAAAAGCTTCAGCAGGAAATTTCTTCAGCCCTCTGCAGCATTTTGTGAGAGCTTTGTCTTTCCCATGCAAATTATTTAAAACAATGCTACAGTTTTGTAAACTTCTTGCACCTGCAGGTTGTTTTGCAGTATTGTTATGGTTCTAACTAGAAAAATATTTAGAAGTGAGTGTCTTAGAATTTGGCCAATCCCCTCAAGGGGTGGATGGCCAAAGGACCAATTACCTTATGCCATTTAACACACTTGCAAACCAACATATAAAAGCCTTTCGATATACTATTAAATTGCTTCCATTTATCCCTGAGCCTGGACTCTGTGTCGTTTCTCTACCCGTCCTCAGTGCAACAGCGACATGCTCGCAGGGAACAGGGATAGGATGAGAGGACACAGGTTCAGGCTGGACATCAGGAGGAATTTCTGCATGGAAAGGGCGGTCAGGCATTGGCAGGAGCTGCCCAGGGAGGTGATGGAGTTCCCACCCCTGGAAGTGTCCAAGGAAGGCCTGGATGTGGCACTCAGTGCTCTGGGCTGGGCACAAGGTTGGGATCCTTTGGTGGGCACAGCTTGGACTCGATGGTCCTGGAGGTTTTTTCCAACCAAAATGATTCTGTGAGACTCTCCAGTGCCCTGTGCCCTGCACAGAGAGACATCTCTCAGCCAGCAGACAGGCAGTGACCACCCTTTCAAGGGGCTGGAGAACAAATCCGCTCCCCAAGTGAGGAGTTTTTAAAAGATTCTTGCAAGTATAAATAACAAACCCTGAAAAGCCCCTGCAAACACAGGCGTGTTTTTCCTGATGGAAAACAGCCCACGGTGGCAATGCAGAATCCACAAGCCCACTACAATTCACTTCACTGAGCCCACCTTACTCCAGCACACCACAACTCCAGGTGCTCAACCCTGCAGCCCTTCTGTCCTTTTGCCTTGTTTTCTTCTTCCCATACTTTTTCCCTTACTTTGTTTTTCCTCCTTCCCCTCCATTCATTAACTTTCTCTGTTCGTGAACGGGGTACAACGCAGCTCGCCAAAACCGAGCTCTCAAAAAGGCATCCCTAGGCAGTGTCTGCAGCTGGATGGGCTGGAGCTCCCTCGCAGATGATGGATGTGCAGCTTACCAGGTTTTCTGTGGGGCTGGAACCAGCTGGAGTGGTGGCTCCCACAGCCAGAGAAACCCATCTCCCCCATACAGCACTCCCTGGAAGAACACACGAACACGCAGGCAACTGTCCTTTCACAGTCAGCTTTCCTGTTAGCTGAATCCCAGTTCTGAAACGCCCAGGAGTATCTCCCAGGCTGTGTGTGCAGACAGGGAGCAGCACAGTGTGCCCACTGCAGCCAGGCAGGGCACCCCAAAGGGGTCGGACAGAGGCTGTGTACCCAACACACGAGACCAGGCACACCTGGCTTCACAGCCAAGGGAAGTTACCTGAACCGGGGGAACACGGGAGGAATGGGGACACCACAGCACCCAGGAAGGGAAGCAAGGAGGCAGCAGCACAGCTGTCCCTCGGGCATGGCCCTCCACAGCACAGCTCCGCTCCCCCCTGGCCCTGGGTGCACCAGGAGCCAGCCCCACACACTGGCTGCACCAGCACCAGCTTCCATCTCTGCCAAAGAACAAGCCCAGTACTGACAGGAAAGATGCTGAAAAAGTGGAGAGGGTTGAGAGAAGATCCTTAGGACATACTCTAGAATACTAAGTTTACTCTTGGAGTCACAGACTCGGAGAGCTCAACCCACAGGTCCCACCACCACGGATGCCAGCAGCCACGGCCCTCCCAGAGAGAGGGGACACTGAACTCCTCGTTTATCCAGCAGAGATCCCACAGCAGGCAGCTGGGGCTGGACAGGTGCAGGCTGAGGAGAAACAGCAGTTCTTAATGGAGGGGTAAACAGTGGATAACCCTCTGGGGACAGGTGTTCCACACCAAGAGAGAGCAAACACATCACTGCCCACCCCCAGGACACCCCCCATGAGCTGGCTCAGCCACAGCGGGGTGACGGGAACCAGTGACGCAGTGAAGTCCCAAAACCAGTCCCCAGGAAGTCAGGGACAAAGATTGTAAGGTCTGCAACGATTTGGAGTTGGAATTATCTCAGGGGAAATACTAGTTGTGTTACTACTCACTACAGTAAACGTTAACCTTCTGTTTACATGCACCCTGACACAACTAACAGGGACTATCTGCTGGGTTCCAGCAGTCAGGCTCATCCTTGTGCAGAGATCCATCACCAGGAACCACCTATGGGCACAATTTCACATACCAAACTGTCTTTTTCCTTTTTCTATTTTTAATTGATTTCTCATTAAATTGCTGTCACTAGTAACTCTTCCACATTATGTCACACACAAACCCGAGTATCAACTGGCTTCTTTATCTAAGGAAGTTATTGGGATGTCTTAAGAGATCACCATAGCAACCGTGCCATGACAGTAAATATGAGTTCACTGGAACAACACTGTAATTGCTCTGAGCACACTCTAACAAGGAATTATGGAAAAGCAGGAGATATCAAGGAAGTGATGTCCCAATAATTGGGAGAAAGCAAAAGTGCTGCTTGAAAGTACCTAATGGGGTGTTCCCAGGCTCCTGTCAATAGTCATTCACCTGCAGAGCTCACTCTCCCTGGTTGGCTGCACACAGGCTCAGGGCAGAATTAAAAGCTTCTCAGAAAGAAATTTTGCTTTCAGAATGAAATTGCAGCAAAGCCTCCGATTTAAGTGTCTTTACTAGGCTTGCTCAGTGTGAATTGCTAATAAAAACGTGTTGGAGAAATCAACCAGCTCCTGTGCCAGGAAAAGTTTGCCTGATTTAACGCCTGTCAGCTGCCAGAGCAGCACAGACAGGTCTGGTCCCCTCACCGAGGGAATTCCAGCAGACCCTGACCCACATATCACTGTGCTCAGACTCACACTGACATATCTAACTCCAGGTTTATCCAGTGCACAATTCCAGCACCCCAGACACACAGGGATTTTTGCGTGTGCTCGGCTGGTGCCACAGGGCCAACGCAGAATGCAGGACTGCCCCGGCCACCCGGCACCCGGCTGCTGGCCCCATGGCTCTCCCGACTCTTCCCCAAAGTTTCCTTCCTTTGCTCCTCTGAAGCGCACCCGAGGTTTCTAATGCAACGGTGGTATTTCACGGTGTATTTCTTAAAAAAGCCCCCAACTTTTATTTTGGGAAAAACCCCAAAGCAAGCTGAGAGCAGTGTTCGGGTGTTGATGGCCGGCGGCACTTGGCCCTGCCTTGGTACAACCGGGGCTGTCCGTGCACAGACGGAAACTTTGCTGCCGAACTGTCCCCCCACCGCCCCCTTCTCAGCCCCCCTTGTTTGAACGGCGGCC
>VWZT01012501.1:0-76656 GCA_013397055.1 Pachycephala philippinensis
TTTTTCTTTTTTCTTTTTCCTTTGCCTGGATTGAAAGCATAATGGTAAATACCCCGTTGAATTTACAGAGCCTCTTGTCACTGAGTGTGGACAGTTGTCTACTTAGTTTAACTTAATGGTCCTGATGTGCCTTTGAGGCAGTCTGGTAGAATCCTCACAGAGTCTGTCCGAAGTTAACACATTTAGTGACTGGCAACAAGTATAGTTTTTACTGTAAAGAGGCATATGCTTAGAAAAATGACACATCTGAATATTGCAATGTAAATGTCCTCACTTTTTAACTTTTTTTTTTTTTTTGGTAGCACTCTCCCCCTCCATCTAAGCAAGGAGGCATTAAGCACGAAGGCAGTGCAGGCAGTTAACAGGAGATACATTTGAATTTGAAATTCTTTGCCAGGGTGTCCGAGGCAGATAAGGCAGGAAACCTGATAAGTCTTCTGCAGGGACCATTGAATGCTTGAACCTCACTTATCCAGTGTTGTTTCGGGCACACTGAAGTGGAGGTTATCTCCACTTGGATAGAAGCCAGATCTTTTGAGGCTAGAAGCTTCCTGCTACCTGATGGAGATAGTAATGAGTCCTCTTGAACAAATGTCTATTGAGACCATCAGGCTAGACAGGCAGCAGGGCCTGTGAGAACCTGTGATAGGAGGTGCTCATGGCCCTCATTATAGCTTGTCCTGTTATCAACAGCTAGATCAGATAAGGAAAACTTAGGCAAATTGGTTTTTTTAAGCATGCTAGGGTGATGTTGTTTTTTTTGTTTTTTTTTTCTGGGAGTCATAAACCCTGCCAAAGTAAGCTTTCATTCTTCTTTTGAAAGTATGTAGGATGCGTTAAATATGCTTCAAAGCAGCTTGCACTGTGAGTGTTTCTAGCATAGAAATACTTTGCTTTAAAATCTGTGGATCTTGTCACAAATCCAGGATGACTTTTAGTCTTCTTCAGGCTTGCTTCTGTACCTGCTTTATGGTTAAAACAGACTAGCCTGTAAGATGCTCCTATCCCTTCCCAGAAAGAACCATTCTGGTCCCATAAACTTTGTGCTGTGGACCGCAGCAGTATTGTGACAGGTGAGTAATAGAGAATCAGAGACGTAATATGTCCTCAGTTGCACTCTGGCTAGCTTCAATGGGTGTTTTGCATGAGAAAAGTAAGGAGGATTTGGCTCGTGCTGTAATAAATCCCACTCAATCCTATTGAAACCCTGCACAGCATCCAGTGATGAAATACTTACTGGTTCTGTTCCTTGATTCCTGCATGCAAAATCTTAATTAAATTACATTTTGTGGGTGACCCACACCTGAAGCCAGACGGGTAAATGTGAACTAATTTGGTACTGATGGTACTAATTTGGCATGTTTTTAATAGCTGATTATCAGGAGATAGAAAAATTAAACCTATGAGGATTTTATGTTTGACCAAGTAATTAAATGACCTTATAGTTATTCTTCTTCCTTTAAAGGTACACATGTGCAGATACTCTGTTGTGGAAAATGAGACTTTGTAAATGTCAGCTCTCATGAGCTGACTCATAAAAAAGGGATCTCATGCCTTTTCTCAAAACAGGTGGTTAATCTAATGATTTTCTGCACTCCAGGAATGTCTCTCTTTAAGTTTACCTATTCCGTTTTTGAAATACTCTCATTTTATAGGTCTCTCAAAAATATCAGGTGACCATACCCTAAATGAAGGGAAGAGGCACTTCTACTACTCACTTAAGCTTTGCTTCCCTCCCCTCGGATTGACAGACTCATTCCTAGAAGACTCTGTTTTAACCCTGCTGGCCCCCAAATCACAGTATTTTCACTGTGGAGCAAAGAATTCATCTCTTCAACCATTGCATTGATTGCATACTCTGAGGCCCAGCTTTCGAATTTGTCCTTGGCAAAGATGAACAAGGTCTCTCCTTGTTTTCCCTTCATCTGTAAATCTCTAACCATACTGACTGATGGCTAATGAAGTGTACAGAAAGTGCTAGAGGTTGAGATGCTTCGCCTGTGACTCAGCATGATTTTCTCTGCTTTTCAACAAATACTGCTAATAATTGTCAGATTTTATTAGACTTGCCTTTTTGTTTTCTATTCCACACTGTAGATTATGCTAATTTAGAAAATGAAATAAGAAAAAGTGTGATTTTGTTCTTGCATGCATTGGTGACAAAAAATACCCATTTACTTCAGAGTTACCAGAATCCAATTCCCAGTTATAATGCTGACACTTGCAAATACTTCTCCCTGGTTGTAAAGGACTGAACAAAACTCATGAAGAAATGAAAGGCTAATTAATATTTTTGCAGGCCTAAACATTCCTTGATTGTTCTGAGTTAGGCCTGAACTTTTCCAGAATATTCTTAAAGCTTTTTTGTTTTTTGATTTTGTGATGTGTGTTGGTAAATTGTTGACAAATGTGTCATACAGAGTGGCAGAGTTGAAGTAGGTGTTTATTGAAATGGCTCGATGCTTTCATTCTTCTAAACTGCCACTCACCCTACCTGTTTGGGGCTTGAGCAGAAAATAGCTACTTCTAAAAAAACCTTCCAGGCTGAGAAACTCTTTGAATGGGCACACTGCAATGCAAAGCCATCTTATAATAGAAAATACCAAATGTCCAATGAAAATAATGGCAGCACAAACACAAATACTGTTCATGAAATACAGCTTGGAGTGAAAATAAACCTATTGAGTGTGCCTAATCAGCTTGTAGTTTAGGTGGTGAATTGATGAGATCAGTTGTTTGTATTGATATTTCCAAAGCATTTCAAATCTTTGTTCAGAACAGCTAATTAAGATGGCAAATAAATAAAGGCCTCCACTCCAGAGTGTTGAGAATGATTAACCCTGCAAAATAACAGAGACTTACTGCAGTTATGTAAAAAGAACCTTTTAGTTTTGGTGTTAATTGAAGTGAAACTAAATTAGTAACTTCAGAAGGTTCTTTTTACCAAATGGATCTTTAATACAGATTTCTTTACTCTTTTCAGTGAAAGAACAGAAAATGAAGCTCTAATAAGGTAAGTTTTTTTTTTCTTCCGCTTTAATAAGATATTCAAGTTCACTGGAGATAATTATAACAAATATACTCAGCATTTTAGGCTAGATCCTAGACCAGTAGATTTTAGCATTTCACTAGTAGATCCCAGTGTGCGTCAGTATGACAAAGCACAAAAAAGAAAGAGTACAGTATTACAGAATGAGTCTAACAACATTTAACTTTTTTTGTAGTTGTTGTTACTGAACCACTGTTTGGTCTTTAATCAAAATAAGATGCCTTCATAGATTTAGAAACTTCTTTTCGCCTGTAAGGAATTTACAGGCAATTATTTTTCAGCAGATGCTACAGTTTTCACTACGCAGTCAATGAAAATCTTCATTTTCTTGCAGTTTGAAAATGAAATATTGGAAGATATGCTGATAAAATAAGAACTTGGTCACAGATATTTGGTTTTTGAGATGTGAGGGTGGGAGTTTATGTAGTTAAATAAATAAAAGAGGAGTGAACTCTTCTAAGACTGAATATTTCCCCTTATATATAACGTAATTCAGGCTGCATTCTGAAAATGGATTTTATATCTTCAGCTAGATGGGCAAAAGGCAGAAGGTCTTTCAATACACTACCAACTGCAAGGGGTGTTAAAAAAGTGGTTTTATCTTTACATTTCTTCCATTGTTAGTGAGGTTGCTGACATTCATGTGGTGTGTCACCAAAAAGTAAAGCATACATGTCAAATAACAAAGCCAGGTGTACAAGAGCAAGTTGTTGTGACAGGCAGCTGAAGTATGAGCCTGTTCAGAGCATTAAAAAATATAGAATTACTTTTCTGTCACGGGTAATATTTCAATTATAACAGCCATTCTTAAGATTCCAAGGAAGGGAAATGTTGTTGGTTATTGTTTTCTTTTCCTCCCATATTTGCCTTGTTTGGTTTTTTTGTATCAGTGGTTAAAGTAAAATTTTGCAGAGTTGTTAGCTGGATTTCGTACACCTATTTCAAGTCAAATGGCTTCCAAATGGAAGAGTGTTCAAAAGAATTTTTTTAAAAGCTGTTGACATCAGTAAAAGTTGATATGTCTGCATAAACTGTGTTTCTGGTTTGCAGAGGGGCATTCTTGGAATAGGGAAGAGGGAGGCTTAAAAAAAAAGCATTTAAGCTATGCAAAATATAAACTGCTAGAAACCACAAGTGAGTAGAAATGTGAAGTATTAATGGAAAAAACAGTAGTGTTGTGAAAAAGTAATGAGGTGTCATAACAAATGGTGGTGTAAATAGCAGACTATCTTTGCAATTCTTACTTTGTATTAATACATGGAGAGTATGTGCATCTATTTGCAGCTTCAAAGGTGTGTGCTTATATAATACATCTCTAAGACAGCAAGATGCTGCTGTTTTTCACCCAATCAGTGAGAAGGTCTGAAAACCCTTCTGGAACAGGCAACTTTATAGTGTGTTGAGAACCACATGGGTAGTGCAGGGATTTAGTAAATGCCAGAAGAAATTCTAGTTCTGAGCAGTCTTTGTACACTGATCTCATCAGCATCCGTGATCCAGGAAGGACACAAGTCCTCCTTCTGTCTCTTTACCAGGATTCAGCCATACAAGCACTGGGCAAACGTTGCAAAAACGAATTAAACTTGCTGTGTCTGTAGTTGATCACCTAGCACAAGGGAGCCTTATGTGGAGCCTCTGAATGCTACAGTAATACAAATACCTAAGTAATATGCCTAAGTAATACGGCATGACAGCAGTAGTGGAAATTTACTTATTTTGTTTACCAGAGTCACAGCTGGAAGTATTTTAGGGTATACATTACTCACTCCTGGATTTCTGCCTTGGCAGTGCCTGCAGAAGTACCAGGTCATTTTTATGTGATTTGACATATGGGCAGTAGAAAACCACCTGCCATCAGCCATCTCTTTCTTTCTAAGTTAACTGTAGTGTTTAGTAGCTACTGATCCGGTTTGAGCTGGAATTTATGAGTTAGGTTGAAAATGAAGCTATGCAGGTCGCAGTGCTGCTCATCCCAAATTTCCAGGTTGTACAAATGGGTGCCACGGAAGCTGGAAAAGCTTGTTAAAGAAGATGTTCAGTGCCTTCCCCTCGCATTTGAATTGACTTTTCTCTTGTAGTCTCTTTAGTCAAAAGCTGTCTCTAATATACTGCCACAGATGCTGTGCAATTGACTCAGGAATCCCTGTTTTGGTTTGCCAAACAGGCAAACTACTGATCTCAGGTAAGAGAATTTTGAGGTATGATGTGGTTAGTATCTAAAAATATCAGTGTACAGAGATGGGATAGGGCTCCAACAGACAAAAACATGGCAAGATAAGGAAGAGGAGTTCACGTTGGAATTACGATAACGTGGGTGTAATTAACCATTGGAAATGCTTAGAAAGGAATGTGGTAGATCACTCGGAGTAATTAAATCAAGATTAGATCTGCTTCTGAAATATCTTCTAGTAGAGTTACAAGTTCTTGTGCTTTGTAAAGAAATTGCTGCATGAGGTATTACAGGCTGTGCCAGGCAGGAAGTCAGACCAGATTATCATAAGAGTTCCTCCAGGCCTTTTAAATCCACATCTCCACCAACAAAGGCTCTTATGTGGTACAGGCTGCCACAGAATTTCCAAAATCTGAGGTGGAGCAGGTCACTCTTGTTTCAGTGGTGAAAGGTTGAGAAGTCTTTGAGCAGATCCTTGCAGTGTTGCAGTGGTGGGTACTCAATGCTGCTGAGCTTGTATGTTTTGTGTGCTTCAGTCCTGTGAGCCAGTTCCTGCTCTTGTCTGATCAGCCCATAGACACATCCTTCTGCATAATCTTCTAATATTTTACCTGATTTATTTAGTTGCTTGTATTTTTTATTGAGTTCAATGAAAAATAATAATTATTCTATGATGCTTATTGAATCCCTTCTGTGTCACAAATAAAGTCCTAAATGAGTTCAAAATTTTCTTCAGTTACTCAGTGAGCATAATTCCATTGTCTTTAACACAGGATCTTCTATAGCCACTCTTAATATCCCTGTGAGTAGAAAGGGCAGGGGACATTTTTAGCAGATTATGTAGAATTCCTGGGATAAAATAATCTGCTTTCTCTAAAACTGAAAAAGTCATAACTTGTACATTTGCTCTGGGACCTGCATGGAATACTGTGAGAGAGTGGAGGAGACTCATCTTTCAGTTTTTTTCAGCTACAGGGAAGTGTATTCTTGTCTTACTGGGTAAGAAGCAGCAGATCCTTTTAATAGAAAAGAGATTAAAATAGTTGGTCAAAAAGTAATTTTATACTAGAAGAAACACAAAACACTGCGGTGAACAAGAATAGCCCTGGCTCCTTCTTTTTACTTTGATAAGCTCATTAATTTCAACATTCAGAATTAATCAGGAATTACTGTGCAAAATCTTGCAAATGGAAAAATCCACCAACTTTAGCTCAGAATTATTTCATCCTACTGTACTTAGGTTGCGTAGCTTTTTTTACAGGAATGTTCAATGTAATTCCACAGTAGCATGACAGGAAGAACAGCTAAGAGTTGTCCTGGCCATATGTGGGCACAAAAACTTATTTAGGAAAGTTTTCGTGTAATTCTGGCTCTGTGGAAAAACCTACGAGAAAGCTTTTCTGTAAAATTATCCGGGGTAAATGCAAGAGTGAGCCCAGGAATGTTAGAAGATTTTTGTTTTCCAGAATACCTGATACCCAGCCTGACAGCAGGTAGTGTACACTTGGTACCTGACCATCTCTACTGCTCTCCCTCCCTGGACCAACATGTATTTATGGTTTACACGTGGCAGCATAGACCTGAATTGGAAAAAATACTGGACTAAAACAATAGGAGAACTAAAGTAGAGAAGAGAAATACCAGTGTGTTTGATAAACCAAAGTAAGGTGGTTGAGGTAAGTCTGTGTCCTCCATGTGGAGGCTCCACCTGCTTTCACATACATCCAAGAAGGAGAGAAAGGAGAAAGAGGGAAAGATGCTGGAAAAAGATAAAAAAAGCTTAATTACTCTCGCTAGTAGGTTAGGGATTCATGGCTGTGGTGAAAGGAGAGAAGGCTTTGGTTAGTCAGGAATCAAACATGTTTGCCTGGTTGCTATGCAATAATAGTTGTGATTTTTTAGCATGAAGTTTCTTCTGCAGCATGTCTCTTAAAAATATATTACATACCTATGGTTTTCACAAATTCCTGATAGCCATAATACCGACTGTGGAGAGTATTTAAAAACAAACTTCAGGATGTCTCTTTTTCACATGTTTTTGCAACCAGTGAGTCACTCTTAATGGATACTTCAGTTCTGAAAAGGAGTGGAGGAGGCAGCGCCATGGAAGAAAATTGCCCTCTCCATTAGTAAATTTATTTGAGACATCATATTGCTGCTATTTCCTTTCATGTGAAAGCTCATGGCTAAGTCATTTAATGTAAAGGAAAACAGTCTTTTCTACCACAGAAGAAGTGCCTCTACCGGACAGTGGCACACAAGCCTGCAAAATTGACTTTGGTTATTTCTGAGGGTTTCCTTGGCATTTCTTTCTCTTCAGGCAATTAATGCTGTAAAAGCATTCCAGATGACAGAAAAGAGCAGTTGTGTTAAGGTCTGGGGAGTTCCTTTGGCACATCTCCAGTGCACTGCTAGTCCCAAATTCATTGTTTGTATCGAAGAACTGCACTTGCTTTAAAAGCTCAGTTTTACTGCATTTGAAAGCTATTCAGTCTTGTTTCCTGCACTTTGTTTGGTTAATAACCCCTATACAAGAATCCGTCATTTTGCCTGGGTAACTTACTGCTCTCTTCCAAGAAATAAATACACTGTTTTCTAAATTTTTCAAACCCACGTGCTAGGTTGGAGCAGGATTCGGTGTAAGGAAGTACCCTGGTGCTTACACTGTGCTCGCAATGTCTGCTCAGATGAGAGTCAAGCGTGCTGTGCGCACTGTTACATAACTCTGCAAAAGTGTCGATTCAGGGAAATTGTGCTGCCGTGAGAGAATGGGAGCATCAGGAATGTTCTCTCCTGCTTAATGGAAATGTGGCTTTTGGTGACTAGTACATTTAAAAAATAGCAGATTGCGTGTATGCGCTCATTGACAGGGTCCAACTTGAACATCACAGCGATGTTCAGGACAGCAGACCCTGCTGTTTGCTGCAGCCCTGGGAGACTGGATGAGGCTCTGGTAGCAGCAGCCTGGTTCAGCATATGTCTGGCTGCTACCAGAAGGGATTTTGCAGCTGTGCAATTTTTGGTTTTGAGCAACCTTTAGAAGAGTACATCTGAAAATTTTCCAGGTTGGCCAAACAGATTAATTCCCATCAGCAGGAGAGACAGCTGTTCATTTGACTACATCTGCTTCATTTGGCTGTGTGGGTTGTCTTACTGGATGGAATGGGTTCCAGAGACCTGCCTGTGGAGAAGAGAGGCAGGTAGGACAATGTGCACTGTGTCAGAAATTCTCTTCGTCTTTGACATTGCAGAAATAGCCTTGCCTTATGGATGTGGTGGAGGGGTAGGTTGCTAGTCGAATTGTTTGACCTTTGTCCTTTTGCACATAGCCCCTTTATTTCAGACCTGAGGGATCCTGTTAACTACAGAATATTTCAGATGGCTGCACCCTGCTGATAGCACTAGTCGAAGCCTCCCCACCCCCCGATATATTACTGTGAAAATATGGATAAGAAAATGAATTAAAGGTTGGAAAAGTCAATGTTGGCTGAATATTATTAGTCCTAATCTCTCTGAGCAATATGTGTTCTCTGCCTTTTTGCTCACTTAAAAGGGTCAAAAGCCTGTCTAGAAGCTGCTAGAGATCTAGATGGTGTTAGCTAGATTTGATTCTAGGTCATTCTCATTCAGTACCATCCTCAGAGCAAGCTTTGGTTCTATTGTTTGAGTTTCTCCATCTGTGGCTTTAATCCACTTCTCTTTCTTTAATCACATCCTATATAGACTTGTCTTTTGAGTCCCTCAGCTCTTCTCCACTCCAAGTTTAATGTCTCAGTTGTTGTGCAGGAGACCCTGTGAATGATTTTATTTTGTCAGCTGAGGTAAACAGACAGTGAAAACATACATCACAGCACAAAATGTTCTCTAATCAGTTATTTGACAAGCGCAGTTTAATTATTTAGCATAGCTTGTAAAAGTAATGAAGTCCTTGTAACGTGAGATTTAACACTCTGCTATTAACTTTTCCCTAAGAGGTGGGAAAAGACTGCTATATTTTTGTGTGCAAACTGAGAGCATGAAGCTAATGAGATTTGACTGAGAATACGTAAAAGGGAATAGAACCTTTCAGTGCTTCTTAGGAGTTTTGCTAATAGGTAGTAAATCCAAGCACATCCCACAGTTAGATAAGATTCTGCCTATGTTGGCAAACCAGAAGGTGCTGTCTGATGCTTTGCCAAAGCAAAACAGAGTTTTCTTGGACCAGCTGTATTTTTTTTGAATGTTTAGCTTAGTAAAAAGAAAAGCTGTAAGTCACAGTCTTGCTCAAGAGGTATCATTCAAAATAATTTTTTATAGCGTGATAGATTTCATGTTGCTACAAAATAAATATTTAATCAGCGCTAATATTTTTGGTTCCCTCAGGCAGGGAGAGAAGTTCTAACTTTTTACTCAAGTAAGTGCAAATGCAATCTAGCAGGAAGTTCAAAGTAAAATGCATGTATATCCTAGAGATTTTTTTAATGGATTTTAGGTCCAGCCAGCTGATTTTGATGGCTGATTTTGTTCCTGACAGAGAGCACTTTATCTCAAAGTTAAAAAGCCCCTATCCCCAAAAAAGGAAAAGAACCCAAAAAGAATCAGTGTTTGATTGATTTGAGTTGTATATGAACTAGATCAGTTACAATTACATTTAAAAAAAATAAAAAAGAAGAAAGGCAGCCTGAAATGCTTTTTTTACCATCACAAAGCTGCCTCAACCATGCCAGCCCAACTCCGTGACTGAAGGGAGCAGTCTAGTGACTCCGCAGAGTTGCACTTACTGGTTAGTTTCTTATTCCTTGATCTTATGTCATCTACTGGGCTCTTTGTTCAGGGGCTTCACTCGTAGTACAAAAGAATACTGTGTGCTGGGAAGATTTCGGAAGGGACCAGCTGCTCTGTCAAGCACAGTAGCAGAGTTTGGCCTTTGGACATGAGCTCTCTGTGGGCTTCCTGCAAAAGCTGTAGCTCCCACGATCCTCATCAGACAGGAGAAGGGGAGACAAGCACTTGAATTTCTTGCTCCTTCTGTGTCTGCAGAGGGAGCAAGGACTAAATGGATCCCACTTTATTTTTTCTTCAAATGTGAACTACTGACTGAGGCTCCTTCTGCTGTTTTCCCTTTCTCCTCAAGAGTTGGTATGGGCTCTTCCCTGGTACAATGATGGGCAGACCTCTATTTGCAAAGGATCCGTCTTGAGACTGTCATTATGCTTGCATTTAAGAAAATCTTTCAGGACACATCTGCTCATTAGTGCTCTTTCTCTTTTGATCTGTTAGAAACTCATTCCCATCCTTCTAGCCATCAGCATCTTTCATTGTCCTTTCACAAATTAATTTAAAAACCAATCACCCCTTCTTTGATTTAATAATCACAGAAAAGAACAAACAGAGGTAAAGGTAAAATAATACAATTTCAGGAGGGAAATTGTACGTTCTGAACTGAAACTTCAATGCATGCGCACCTCACAGAAAGGCAGCAGGTTTCTCTAAAGGTCACCCAGAAATTAATGAAAATATTCCCTGCCATGTCTGACTGTCACCAAGAAAAAGTAGTACTGAATTTTTGCTGACCCTGAGCATGTCAGGTTAAAATTTGTCATAGTCCTTTAGTTGTAGTAGATATGCAGTACAGAGAGAGAATACTATTGAGCAGTTATGACAAGTTTTGACGCTTCTGATTTCCTTTATATTAAGATGCTAACCATAGACACTATTAATCTCACCCCCTGACTGGGGCTGATTCAGAGAGCCTTAGTTTTCAGATACGGAGTGGGTTTGTGAAACATTAAGACATACAGGATAGTAAAATTTTCAGTGTAGAGCTGCTTTAAAATACAGTGACAATACTAACCCATCAAGATTTCCAGGTAAGTAGCCACAGTGCAGATGTTCACCAGCTCTGATTTTCTTGAGATACAGGATGTTGTGCTTTTTCTTGCCATTTCTGAAAACGAATTGATTGGAAAATACTTAGATATATAGGAGGAGCTCCTGCTTTGCTGGCAGCAAAAGCTAAGTGAAAATGACAGGGAGTGCTCACTTCCTTCTGCAAGTTCTGTCTTCAGTGGGGAAATGGCAGGCTGACCCTGGTGTGTCCCCATTCTGCATGGGAGGATTGATGTGCTTTGTTTCCAAAAGCTGGTTGTAGTTGCAGCTTTCACATATGGAAAGAGACAGAGGTTAAACACGAGACTGTTGTAAAAATGTATTAGCATTCATAATTATGTTTAAATTTTATTATTCCTTACTTCCTTGAAATAAAATAACTAACAGAACATAAAATAATAACAGAAGAGAAAAAAGTAATTTCTTGTTCTTACAGGATCATAAAGTCATAGAATGGCTTGGGTTGGAAGGGACCTCATCAAGTTCCAACCCACCTGCCTTAGGTATGGACACCTTCCACTCAACCAGGTGGCTCAAGGCCCCATCCAACCTGGCCTTGAACACTTCCAGGGTTTGGGCATCCACAGCTTCTCTGGGCACCCTGTTCCAGTGCCTCACAGCCCTCACAGAAAATAATCCTAACCAGGTTCCTAAATCCTGGTTCTGATTAGCATAATATTGCAGTCATTGTATCAAAATCTTTTAGACTCTCCTAATTTTTTCTGCCTTCCTTAAATTGCCAGTACAATTGCCCCAACTAATTCTTAAATGGAGTGGAAATTACACAAATAGGAGTTATTTGAAGCTGCAGAATGGTTTTACACTCATTCTTATGTAATGAGCTAGAACTGCACAGCTGACCAAAAAACAGTCCTTAATTCACAATCCCAGCCTGTTTTTCACTTCAGTGGCTTTGTAAACTTCCCTCTAGTCTTTATGCACCATTTTATGTGGTTTAACTGAAATTCTGAGAAAATAAAGGAAAATGAGCCATGGACATGGAGAAATGTAGAAGGACAGATGAAGTGAGAGATTTCACATCGGAATGGGGCGTAGAGAAAGCAGTTCTGTAAGAATGGTTTGATCAAAATGTTTGGGATGGTAAAGTGACATAGAGAAAAAATGTGATTAATTGAGAAAGAATGCATGACAGGAAAGATGTGATTTATTGGACAGGAAAAGTCTTCCTCAACGACAGCAAGTGGCATAGTTTTCCAAAGTGTCTGTATTATTTGGGAACTGAAAACTTGGTTGAATAAACACTAGAAAATACCACTGTAGAACCTGTGCTTCTGTAGGTGAGCACTCGTCAAGCAGAAGACCTTTTCTACATCCTTATTCTGACTTGCTTGAGAGAGCCCCATGAATCTGGTTCAGGCTTGGGATAAAACCATAAGGTATGCTTTCTCTGCTCGCTCCCCTTTTCCCCTAAATGTTGTTATACTGCAGCTTGGCTCTGTCCACACAGTCTGGAGCAGACTGTGTTGTAACTTGCTTTAGCCGCCGCTGAATTTAACAGCTTTTGGCTTTGTTAGTAATGCCTTAGGAGAACTCTTGCTCATCTGTTCCCTGAGCCAAAGGAAAACTCCTCCAGTAGCTTTCCCAGTGTTTTCTCTGGCTGGAACACATAGTTACCGATTGCTAGGTGAAGATACACTATCTTCAATCTTGTTTTTGTGTTTTCGGTTTGTCCAGCTGACATATTCTAAGACATCCACTTTGACTAAAGCAGTGAAAGAGGACTTTCACAATGCATTTTCCTTTCTTTTACCTGTAACCCATGTAATTAAATTCTTCCACTGGTGGGAAAAATGCTTTCCCTTGATGTAAATGTGTGGCAAGTAGTTGAATACTGAGGCAGTCAGTCACAGTTCCCTGCTAAGCATACTATTTCCAGTATTTTTCATAACAGAAGGACTTATCTTTGTTTCCTAGCCCTTTACAGCTGGCTTTCTGATCCTATTGTCATTTAATCTGTTGCAAGAAATGCATCCATTGGGAAATTGTTAAATAGGATCTCAATAAACATTTGGATTATATTTAGCAAGTACAAATCACTAGGAGATATTTGCATATTTATTTGTTGAATCTCAGCTTCCACTTCAGGTTAGATGAGACATAAACAATTATACAGCACCTCTGGCAAAGAATTAGTCTTCAAAGCAAGTCAAAGTAACACTGGGAATTCAGAGGAATATTTCTGAAGTTTTAGAAGAAACTGTGAAAGGCTTGTGCTTTGTTTTAGCTCTATACATTTTATGTCAAGTATGGAATTAACATTGTAGACTTCTACTCTGATACATCTTATTTGTTTTACTCTAATATATCTTTCTAAAAATATTTATGGCAGCACTAGTCAGAGACAGAGACTGCACCTTTGCCTGCATCATTAATGGAAAAGATTACCCTAATTTAAAGCCAGCTAAAATATTTCAGGGGTAGTGGTTTTTTGGTGTGGTTTTTTGTTTGCTAGGTTGGTTGGTTCGGGGTTTTTTTGTTTTTATTTTGCCAGGGTCCATGGATCAGACTCTGCATTGTACTTTGTAACAGAGACCACAGATAACTGTGATCTGCCACAAAGGTTTTAATAGGTTTTATGCAAGATCCAGGATCAGGAGGCCAGGTAGCACAGCATGCTTTTGTGCCCTAGCAGAGGAAATACCTCTTTGGATGTGTTCTTGGCCTGCTTCATTTTCTGAGAATCACTGTGTAAATTATAAGTGAAAATTAACGTAATTAATTGTAATTAGTATAGTGTTTATAGTGGATACATGTTCCAAAATCTTTAACAACAGTGCAGGAGACTTCATAGTTTTCAGGAACTGTAGATTTAGAGGAGCAATTAGATCATTTAGGCAAACCCCGAATACCTTTTGAACTCTGCATTTAATGGCCATTTGCATCTTTGAAAATCCTCCCACTTATTGACAATTAAATTTGATGCCTCGTTGCTTGTGTACATGAAAGCAATTGGCATGCTCTTTCTGTTTGTGTCTCAGTGTGCCTTATTTATTTAGCAGCATTGGTGGATTTTAAGTTCTGGAGATAAACCAAAGCATTAAGGGCACAAGGCTTACCTGCTGCTCATTGCTTGTCCTTTCTTGCATGCCTGGGTATGCAGGAAAGCCTTGCACTGAAAGTGAGACTGATAAGCTTCCAATTCTCAAAACAAAGTGCTATTTTTATTACATAGTAAAAGACTTGAGATGACACTTTGCTTGGCACTGTGTTCCTACACATCCACATGTTCTTTGAAGCTCTGTCCTTAATATTTGTCCTATAAAATCCATGTTGTTTAAAGGGGAAAAAACAATAAAGTGCATTTTAGAATGTGTGATCCAACTCCTTAATATTATTTCGTGCTTTGATGGAAATAACCAAGTGTTGAAGTCTGTACTTTGATTTGCAGAAAGATATCCTCATTAAATCCTTGAATTTATTTTCTTTTTAGCCACATGCTTCTGCAATCGTTTCCAGTTTTGCAGAATATTATGTTCAAAATACAATATTCTGTATGAGGTTCATGTAAACTTATTTTTCCTATTTCTCGAGCATGAGGAGTCATTTGTTAGTACCTAGCCTTTTCTCAGAAAATTAAGATTACTCAAAGTGGATTTGTGATCTCTGCATGAAATTCCTCCCACTTTTTCTTTCATTTTCATCCATTTTTCTTCAAGTTCTAGTAAGGCTTCGTGTACAAGAATCCCTACCCTACATTGTAATTACTCCTTCTCTTTTTTCTTTTTTTTTTTTTCCCTTTTCTTTCTGGTGTTTGCAAGACCAATTTGCAGTTTTCAGTGGATTAAACCTGTAGCTGAAGGAGATGGGGAGTTTGTCTGCCTTTGATCACAACTAGAACTTTCCACCTAAGAGAATTTAGTTCAGGCAGATAACTGCCTTTCAGTCAGTGGCCAGAGGAAGCCAGCATTTAATGGAAATTTAGAGTCTGGATGCATTTTGTCTGGGCTATTTATTTTTCCTTGAAGGCAGAGATGAGGAAGGATGTGCAATGATGCAGCACTGAATGAAGGATAGCAGAGAAGACACCAAGACTGGATGCAGGAACAGAAGGATATTTACTTTCTTCAGTGTTACCTGAGAGGATCTGTTTTTATATAGAAATGTCACCTGACAGAAGTCAGGAGAGGGAATATCCAAGTAGTTTGGATGCAGCTAGAGGCAGGGAGCTAAAGACACGAGGGAATAGAAGAGGCAGTTGAGGTGATCTGAATGCACAGCTGTATTTAAAAATAGTAGTTGGAAAGGAGAGGTCTTTGAGGAAGCTGACCACAGCTGCATGTGGCTGTAAGCACAGCATAGAGGCTGGTGCTAATTGGTAGTGGAGAAATCAAGTGAAAGACTGATGCATTATGATGGAGAACTCAGGAGGAAAAAGTGAGAAACAGATGACTCAAAGAAGAGTGGCACTAGAAAAAAAGGAGGATAAGAAGCAGATAAGTAGAGGTTTGAGGCTGGGCTGCAAGAAGGATGTGATTAAAGAACTGGGTACAGCAAATATAAGATAGTTGGGCAGCACCAGCGAAAAAAGGAAATAAAACCCCAAACCCCCCAAAAGTCTGAGTTTCCTAGTGGCATGAGGAAGATGCAAGTGTGTGAGTCTGAAGACTCCTTTTCTTTAGGCAGAAAGACACATCTGTCAGCAGAGTTTATCTGGGGAAAGAGCAGCGTTTTGTTTTCCAAGACCAAAGAAACACTGTGGAAAGATAACACTAAAAACAGTCCTGGAGAAGAAACTTGAGATAAAGATCTCAGAATCCCTTTTGGAACAAAACAAAGATTCATATGTCCAGCCACAGAAAACTCTCCTAAAATCTGTGGCTGGTGTGGTTTTAGTGGAATTACTTTGGTCTCTGAGAAGGAAGGTGGGCGAATGCAAGCTAATGGAGATATACCAAGAGGCATGAAGAACTCAGGGTCATGCAGGCATGAAGAGGTCTTCATGCAATGGACATGTCTGTACTAGTAAATTAAATGGAGTCTAGAACCAGCCCCTGGCCCTGGAAATCAAATGAATCTACTGTTGACTGTCCCTGGCCTAGTTTTGGTTTATACTTACGGGAACTCACCTGAACTATTCCCAGGTAAGGTTTGAAAGTTGTCTTGGGATTGTTCCCAGTAGGCAGTTTGAAAGCAACCACCCTGTTTTGGAGGGTGATAGACTTTATTAGCATGGCACCTTTCTGTGCCAGTTGGCCTCAACATTCTTGGACATGTTTATTTTGCTTGTAGAAATAGAGCTGTAAATGGCTCAGTAGATGCAATCCCTTGGAAACTTAGGACATTGACAGTCTTTGATGCAAGCTGTGACAGGCAGTGAATGTGATTTCTTCTTTAAAGTGTTGCTGAACTGAGATGTTGATGTGCTCTCAGATTTTGTTTTCGTGGGGCATGATGACATTGTAGAAGAGTTGGTTATACAGAGTAAGTTTGTATGAAGCATGCATTTACTTATTTCCTTTTAAATGTTATATAAGCATAAGTAAACATAGGTCATAAATAACACTCCATCTCACAGAAGGACGGGCTGTGAAGTTAAGGAAACAAGGTCGTGAGGTTGGTAGGTAATTCAGTTGGCTGGACTAAAAAGCCCAAATATTTAAAAGTAGAGAAAATATTTTTAAAAGTTCTTGAAGCTTGTGTAAAAGCAAGGCAAATCTCCAGACCTACACAGATAAGATAAATATGGATCTAGAATGGAATAGGTGTAATGTGAAGGTGGTGGAGACATGGAAACCTTAAAATCAGTGTAGAGAAATGTACAAAATGAAATTTCCTGTGTTATTCTGGATTTTGAATTCAGGAATGATTCAAACTAAAACAGGCACAGCAAGAAAAGCATCTCTGAGAGCCTTTATCTTAGCAGAACAGGCTAGCAAATTGAAACTCAGAGCATGATAAGACAGTTCCTTGATAAATACATCAGGGAAGGGGCTGGTACAGAGGAAAACTGGTTAATTAAGCTAAACAGTGTTGACACATGAACAAAGTTAGTAACAGATGTCAGTTATAGCAGAAAGCAGTCAATTGACTCTGAAACTAAAGTTAGATCATCCATGTTACTAGAAGCAGCATGCATCTCAGCTCGCATTTTCTAAGTGGGTTCATGAATGTGACCTGTTCTTAACCAGGAGCAATGTCAGTTTTGTGAGGAGCTTCAGAGATGAGCAGGAGGATTTGCACTTTCCCTTTGAATGCCTTAGCTTCTGAAGAGCCAAATGCAACATTTTTGGAAAGGACTGTGGAGGGTATTTGGCAGTTCTCCTCCAGCATATCATCAGTCTTTCAGCAGCCATCCTACACTCATGGATCCTTTCCTCTTCAGTTACAGAGTTATAGAATCATGGAATGGTTAGGGTTGAGTCTTTCACTAGACTGGCTTGCTCAAAACCTCATCCAGCCTATCCTTGAACAGTTCCAGGGATGGGGTATCCACAGCTTCTCTGGACAACCAGTGTCTCAGCACTCTCACAGTAAAGAATCTCTTCCTAATCTAGATCTACCTTCTTTCAGTTTAAAGCCATCACCCCTTGTCCTTTCACTGCATGTCCCTGTAAAAAGTCCCTCTCCAGATCTCCTGTAGGCCCCCTCTAAGTGCTGGAAGGTGCTCTAAGGTTTCCCCGGAGCCTTCACCAGTTCTGCCCTTTGGATTTGCTCTGATGTGAGTTGATGTTGTAGAGGTTCTCCATGGCCCTGCCATCACAGGTGCTGTGCTGCTTTCCTGGTTCAGCTGTATGGGAAATCAAGCCCAGACAGCAAGTTCACCTGAAGTACCTTATCTGCAGGGAGTGTTAAGTTGTGTCAGGCTGTGTTAAACTGTTGCGCTATTTTTTTCATGGTGTGCCCTGTTGCTGGAGCAGGATTTCATGGAGAGAATTCAAAATGTATATCAGTGTAATATTGGGAAATGTTTTGTTTATGTGTGACTGAATGTGAATGTGAATTGATAACCCCAAATTCTGACAGAAGTTAATTGTAATGTCCTTTTTATTATTTTTGTTGGTCTTTACATATTTCTCTAAATACTGTGTACTTGCATGAAAACGAGACTGATGAATGTGGAAGCCTGCTTGTCAGTGTCTCTAAATGAAAGCTTTCAATTATAAATAGTTGTAAAACTATAAATAGAAAAATCTCCATACTGTATTTATCACTGACCACGGTTTTTTTCCCCTTTCATTGCATCTCCCATTTTATTTTTAGTGATGCTTACTTAAAATAGTTTCCCTGCTTTCATGGTGGCTGTTAGATGGTCACTGTGGAATCCAAGTGATTTCTAAGCCAGATGGTAAGGGAAGTGTTCCTTACTTGAGCAGTGTGAGCCTGAAGTCTTATTTGTTTAGACCTTCTTCACTGATGCATCAGCTTTGTCTGTTCAGTTGATTTCACATATGTATTCCTTAGCTGGTTTCAAAATGTGATTCCAGCATTGTTCAGGACCTCCTGTTCTTCTTAAAATGATGTCATTCTATGTCCCCCTCATAAGGTGGTAGCTCTGGTTTTGCTAACTTACTAAAGCCCATACTCTTCACAAAAGTCACTATGTTGGCAGCCATAACAATTTTTAATTCTTTTTATTCTAATTTAATTAGTTTTACAGTATTGATGTGTTGGTGGTCACCTCGGCTGCACATGAAGTAATAGGAACACCTTTAAGTTTTGATGGCCCTCAGGCCTTAGCATGACTTCAGTGCTGAGACTGCTGCTTCCTGTCCACTTTTAATTTGTGCTGTTACATCCTTTTCCCTCTTTGTGTGTGTGTTAATAAATACATAATTTAAAGCAGGGTTGAATCTAGTGCAAGCCATATTACTGTTTGTTAGGGTTTGCAGGCCACAGCAGTCTTCCAATGCTAATTGTTTGAAGACGCTGCAAGGGCATCACATGGTTCTTTTCTCCTGAACTATCTCAAGAAAGGGAAGAAAGTGTCTGCAAGGATCGGCTGATTATCTGTACACTGCTCAAAATGGCAGATGAAGTGTAGAAATGCAGTTATTAAAAGCAAATAAGATCATGGTTGGTTCCTTGTAACTCTGACTGCAAGCTTTGGTCTCAGCTGAAACTGCTGTGGGAAGGAAGAGGAAGGAAGCAAGATAGGAATTCCTATGGCAAAGAAGTAGGAAACAAGTAGGAAAAGTGTACAAGTTTTGTGCCCACGTTGCCAGCAGCGAAGGGCTTCCTGGCACTTCGGAGGCAGCAGTGGTTCCCTCTTGTGCCAAGAGAAATGCCTTCTCCGGTGTTATTTGCCACCAACTAGGAGATGTGTCTGTATGGGTGGATGAGCTGGGCCCAGGGTGCACCTCAGACGTGTCAAGGTGTTTGGTACCATTTCTTGTGGTGTTAGTGGGGTCCCAAGAGCAGCGGATCTGGGAGCTGATGTGATGAGCTGGGATGAGAGGTGGCGTTCCTGTCTCTGCCCAAGCCTGTAGTCATTGCCTTGAGACCATTTGTACCTTGGGCTTCTTGCAGCTGTGGAGGAGCAAAGACAGGAGCAGAAATGTGTTCTGTCATTTTTGAGAGGTGGAGGAGGCATTGCCGCTTGTCAGATAGGAAATCCCCAAAATGGCCATCTACTACTCATGGACTAAAACTGTTTTCCTGTCCTTATCAGGCAGGAATATTTTTTCCTGCCGGTAGGCCATCATTAAGATTCCTTAGCTTACATCCAAGCAGATTGCTGATGCATCCAGCCAATGACAGGTAAAATGGTCTATGTTCATGTGGCTCTGAGACTCTGGGGAATCATGGACTCTTTTAACCATCTATCTTTATGCTCTGAGGCATGCCAGCACCTGCAAGCTTCTTGTTAGTTTTAAATGCGATTGGTGTAGTTTTATTTTTATGCAGTGCCTTGGGATGCCTACTGTGAAGGGCCCTTAAAATAGGTATAACTTAATGTGCTGCTCAGACTTCTCATTAATCTGCTTGTCTTCACTCTTACCCAGAGGTAAAATACAAAAGCTACAGAGGGAGGAGTTTGGAATAAAATGATAGGAAAGGGGGCTCTGAAATAAAGACATTTAGTACTGAGGACTAAGACTAGCAGTGGAGGAAACAGAACAGGATGTTCAGAAAGTCCAGGCCCTTTGGCATGAGTTAAGGAGCTTGGAAAATAAGCAGGGCTACAGTGAATTTGTGAAACAATGTTTGTCTTCCTAAACTGAATACTGGAAAGGATCCATTTCACACTTTGCCTTTGCCAGCGCCCTGATATCTATTGTAGCACTCATCTTCTGGCCTCTTTATTTTCAGAGAAAAGTTTGACTTTGTGTTTAGGAGTTATTTCTGCTTCCCGCTTTCTTATGGCACTAACACGGTCATGTTGTGGCTGCGGGGCTAAACTTTGGAGTCTTAATCTTCAGTCCTGCTGTGCCACCCTGTTTCTGATGTTTGTATTTTAACTGCAGTGATGGGCTTGAAAGACTCCACTTCCACTTTGCTTCACCACTGCTTTGTCTGCATTAGTGAATTAATCAGGGCCAGGACTTGTATCTTATGATTGTCCATATTGTTTAATTTCTAGCACATTCCATGACATGATTTTGGTGCGTGCCAACTAGCACATTCCCAGATGACAGCTGTGGCAGGATGGCGTGGGAGAGAGACTGTTCTCAACAGGCATTATTGAAGAGGTAACCATGTTTTGCAGGGGAAAACGGTGTAAAGGTGTGGATTGGAACTGGCTTTGCCTTTCTCCCCAGGCCTCTGGATTCTGGTGTATTTTATACACTAGGGCCAGTCTCTCCTGGTCTTAGCATTTGCGAAGGATACTGAAATACAAACTTTTGCTTCCTCATTGCATCGCTAGGTGCAGTTATCCACAAAAACATCAAGCCTCCTCCTCCTCCTCCCCGTGGGCCATCTGCTCAGGCTTACAGCAACACTTCCATAGTGATAAGATCTTTTGTCTTTGAATAAGAGTCAGGCTAGGGGCACAACTCAAGTTTTATGTCAAGCTAGTTCCTGACAAAACCAATCCCTCTGAACCTGAGTGAGCTTTCCAGAGAGTGGTCTTCCATCATGCAGCATGTTTGCACGCAGAGGTACAGCAGTAGCTCACAAAGCCAGTGTTGTCACAGGCCCACAACAGCAAGTTAGATAAGTAATTACTGTTCTGGTATGTATGTATTTGCTTATCACACAGGGTCATGATGATTGCACATACAGATTGTACATTTGCTTGCACACATGGACTTTTTTGAACTTCACACCTATTATTCACTCTTCAGGCTTTGTTTGTTGCACATTACATGAAAATAGGGAATGTTTACTTTCCCCTGTGGGACTTACAGTTTGTGAAACCCTCTGCAGTTCTCTGTTGTGTAAGGGATCATTGAACTCCAGAGCATTGCTGATGCTTTGGCTGAACGTGTTTTTCCAAAAACTGTTTTTATAAGGTGCACTTCTATATGAAATATTCTTTGTAAACATTGATTGCTCTCTTTCAGACTTCATTGTTTACTGTCGGAGTTTTTAGTTGCAAGTGGAGATATTATTAAAACCATAGTCTTCCTCACTCACTCACTGTTGAAAGTATTTTTTTATTTAGGTAGTACATGATGTGTTGTTTGTAAGATGTAAATCAACAGTAGCTATAGGCTGCACAGACTTGGGTTTTTGTCTTGAAAATGATAGGATTAGCTGCACAGTGAGCATGTATCTATCATCAAGATTTAAGCTCCTGAGCCTGTTCTTGGTGCCGCTGGAGCAGCAAAAGAAGAAAGCACTGCTGAGTCATTGGACTAACCAGTGCAGTTTTCTTCATCGTGACAATCTGTGTGCAGCACTGTTATCAAGGGGATTAGAAACACTGAGCAAAAGGGATTTTGTTGAGTCAGTGCTAGGTGAAATGATGTTTTTACAAACTGGTGTGGTGGCCAGGTTTGAGGCTAGTGAGAGCTATGACAATAACAGTCACACAGAAATTGTTAGGAAAAAGAAAGGCTGAGAGAGGTGCAGGGTCTCCCATGTTAACTCTGTTTACAGTTGTTGCCAGTCTGTGCACTCCTTTCAGTATTCATTAGCTGAAGAGACTGAAAAGTCAGTCTGGAAGAGATTGTGCTGACTACAAGTTTCTGTAGCCTTTGGTGGTGCCAGCTGCAAAAATAGGCAAATCCGGCTGCAGTGGAAGGGCGTGATGGGGCAGCTCCAGCCCAACTGCTGCCCTGGAGGCGTTTGGAGGCTTTGGCTGGAAGCCGTGAAATGCATCTCCCAGGGGAGGACTGCATTGCAAACAGACCTTGCCCTTCCCTGTCGGTGGATTCCTTTGGCAGTAAGTAGGCTGGCATCAGAACACCTAAACATATTTATGATAAACTGCAATGATTTTTTTGCCCCTCTTTGAGATGGATGTGAGGTTTGCATTGTGTTCATTAATTCATCTCACATATGACCCTTTCAAAAGGTCTCGTTACAGCAGCCACTCATTAGTGGTGGCATTGTGCCTGGCTGAAGGCCAGGTGAAAACATGTTTCCCAATTTCTCACTCTTACATGGCCTAAACCAAACATTAACAGCTCCCCATTGATTTAAGTGCCTCTTGATTGGATCAAGCCTACTCTGTTGTAGGAAACAAAGGACTGGAGGAGTAGCTCCTATTTTTCCTTGGAGTTTAGCTTTCTTAAAGAGGAGAACTAAAAGGTCTTCTGCACCCCAACCTGAAGAAATACCTTTGAAATAGGATACTTGTTTACATGTATAAAGAGATTATCATTAGAAGTAACTTAGAGGTAATGAAATAAACCTTCATGAGTGCTTTAGAGGACTTTCTCTTTTCCGACAGAATTATGGTCCTTGGTAACTTGGTCAACTCTGTGTAGGAAAAATCTTTCTGGGAAGGGGTTAATGTACAGGGAGAAAAGCCCACTGAACAAAGCAAGGTTTCTGCTAAAAATTAAGAGTTTAAAAACCATAAAACTCATTCATCTGTTAACTTTTTTTTTTTTTTTTTAGGGAATAATTAATTTTTCTTGTTCATCTTATTTACTTACTTCTCATAGGAAAGGGAAAATGTTGGGCTCACTCATAAATAAGAACTCTCAATAAGAGCCTGTCTTTGCTGCAGGCAGCAATTGGACCACAGCAAATGTAGGTGGACTGGTGTTAGCTGCCATGAACTGTAATGACACTTAGATTGTTGCTGAACTAAGTATGCAGGTCAATGGGTAGGTCTCTGCATCCCATACTGGAGCTCTTACTGCTGCATGATTCACTGCTTTTAGGGCCTGCATTAGTAAGATTAAAGTCAGTGCTGCTTTGCCTACCTAGCTCCTTCCTGCAGGGAATGCGGGGGAAAAATGCTTGTGAAATCCTGAGCACACTGAAAACAATTGAGAGATCCACACTTATCTTATTGCAGTGATTTTGAGGCTTTCCTACGCTTTCCTGTGGAACAAATTGCTGTGTTGTCTCATTTTCGTTGGTGTTGTTCAGACATCAGTTATTCAGTTCCTACCCTTGCACAAGTGCCAAAAATCACAGATGTGGAAATCTTGGACACTGTGATTTTTCACAGCATTCATGACAAAAAAACAGTTGGCTGCAGAGATCAGAGGCATCTTTGAATATGAAAAAAGCTCTTTTAAGTGTATTCTTCCTTTGTAAAGGCAGTTGCTCATTCAGACCGCAGTCAAGTGTGAGTCCCCTCAGCTGGAACCCTCTGCTGCAGTGTGGTCTTGCTCCTGTTCAGAGTCAATGGGGTTGTTTGCGCCACTGCAGCTCATTACCCAGGCTTTTCATCAGCTGCTGAACTTCATTTGTGTTCTGGAGTTTACTCCCTTAAAAATATGGTAGCCATCAGCAGAAAACCAACTGAAATGAGAAGTGTTGGACTTGTTTTCTATTTTAGGTGTTATGCCGTTCTATAGCAAATAAAGACTATAGATTGTTTATTTTTATTCAAACAAATAATTTGCAACAGCTGGTAAGGAAGGGGAACAGCCATGAGCTGAAAATAAAATTTACAGCACAATTCTGTGTATGTTGTCAGAGAATCATTCCCATGCAACCCAGTAATGGAGCAGAGATTTCAGGGATTATGTTCAGATTAAATGTCATCAAGAGCTGAGCCTTGGCAGTATGCCAGGAAGGTCATATGAGGAAAGTCCCAAACTTTTACACTCAAATAAAATTGTGTTCTGCTTAATAACCATAATACGCTGCAAATTTTAGCACAACTAATGACTTAGGTTAGGAAATCTCATCATAATTTGACTTCAAAAAAATTTATTTATTTAGTTTAGATTCAGAACTTTTCACTGCTTTTTGGGATTTAAGACTGAGTCAGCAATTTTGCTTGGGAGTTATGCCCCTATAGTATGTATTTTTTCTTGATAACATGACATTAAGAAACTTTAGTCCAAAGCTTCTACAGGTTTTAAAATTTGAAATTTTTCATTTTCAAGTTAAACATGAATGGAACAATAGCCCGCTAATACTTTCACAAGTATTACTTCCCAGAAACACCCTGTTATTTTTACAAGTCTAAGATGCTGTAATTCCATGGCATTTATGGAAGATTACTTTATTATTGGGAGGGAATGAGAAAATAGTTACAAATGCATAGCTGAGAATTGCTTTTTCTTTTATTTATCTGTGGTTGGTCTTTACTATTCCAAAATACCTGTGGAATTACGAAGGAATATGCTGACGGTCTAATACTGCATCGAGAATGTCTCATTTTGGTTTAATCTGATCTGTTTACAGTAGATTGGTTTCAACTACGGAAGGGAATTCTTTCTCTAAGGGATATCTACACATGGAATTGTAGAGCCTTAGCTATACCACTTGAAATAAACACTCTTTTAATCCACTTGCCACCTCTGAAAAAAAGCTGAAACTATTTTATAAGTGATTTCTTAAATCTCTTAAGTGCTCTCAAATGTGATCCTACTACTGCATATGCCTAAGGGTATATGATGATTTTTTTGTATCATTTCATTTGCTGCCTGGCACTGACCCCAGCAATGGTGTGAGCACACCCCGTCCTGGTGCCCTTTGTGGGCATTGGGTGGTACAGAGAGAATTGTCAGAAGACTTTCTTTTGGGTACGATCAGCTCCTTAATCAAACCAATGCTGTTGGATTTGATTTGCCAGTGAGCTTCAATAAAAGGTGAGCAAAACTTGGAATCATTAGCCAAAGCCATGATGAGATTGTGGATTCAGGGCTCCAACTTTATTTTCTAGTTATATATTCATCCCATATTTGTAAACCTTATTTTAGGTATTATGTATATACTTCAGCATGTGTTTATGTACCCATGTATGCATGTGTGTGTAAACATATGTGTGTATGTGCATGCTGAAGTTTATTTTCCTCTTTCTCCTCCTCTCCTCTTTGCTCACCTTGCCTGCTGCAGTGAGGCACAAGACAGGGAAGAAAATTGTTTTAGCTGACAAAGGCCAGCATTGCAATGGGAGAGTCTACAAACTCATCTTCAGTTCATTAAATGTAGAGGTTGGGAGATAACAATTAGAGTTGTCAGATTCTGGAGAGTGTCACAGTGATAACAGTGGGATCAAAAATCAAACTGAAAAGCACCAGCAGATGTGGCTGGGTGCAGCAGCAGGACCCCAGGCTGGGTGCCCAGGCTCCTGAGGCAGAGGTGCTGCCAAGTTTTGCAGAACAACACATTCAATTGGTTTGTTTTTTGTGAAGGGTACGGTATGCAATCCTCAACATGTCAACAGTTCTTTAAAGTGCAGATGTAAGAAATTCCAGTTAGAAGTCAGTCCTTTAAATACTATGAATAAACAAGGTAAATTCATTAATTATTTCAATAAACTTAAAGGCCTCATGTTGTACCATTAATTTGTCCTGAATTATTGATAGGGTTTTTCCCATTACTTTTCTAGACCTTTATTTAAACTACAGTCAGTAGAATTTTACCATCTTACAGCCCCAGACACCCAGTAATAAATCAACCCATATTTCCTTATTTGCTTGAAGCTAATGTGACAACAAATAGTCTGTTCACATACATTATTTCTTTGTACTATATCATATGCAAATATTTCAATTATTATCCTTTTATCTCTATAATATTTTAACAACATGATACAACATGTTTCTCTGATAAATTGAGTTACATAAAAGCAGCTTCACATCTGCATAATGCTTTAACAAAACATTCTCTCTATTTCAAGTTAAAATGTGTGTTCAGCTTGGGAATATGTTCATAAAGAAACTTAATTTGCCTTATTAAGAAACACTTGTGTATTCTCATAAGTTTCAATTTAATTTTTTTTTTAAATTATAATTTTATCACATTCTGGACTCCTGCCTGCCCAGGCTGCCCAGGGCTGGCAAACGTATGGTAAGTTGAATTCTGCAGTTAAATTGAGTTGGTTTCTTGTTTATAAAGGATATAACTTGCCTTCTTTGCACCTTTTTTTTCTCCCTTCTGTGAATATTTTCTGTAACTGGATGTTTATTTTCTAGTATTAATCCTTAGTGGCTTAAGAATGATGGCTTTCCCTATAAAGCTGGTAGAACCATGAAAACTGGTGTTACCCCAGCAGGGCTGATCCAGCTTCGTACCTGTGCAGAGCTGTGTCACCAGCATTTTTTTCAAGCAGGATTGTTCCGAGGGCCTGTGAGATCCCTGGGCACGGTGCAGTCTCACCCTGTACGTGTGGCTGTGTCCTGGTGCCTTGCTCAGACAGGTGGGAGCTGCAGAGTCACAGGGACAGCGATGGCAGATGTGCTGCTGGGTACCTGTGTGCTGGGGTGATGCAGGTGACTCCTGTGTGCTGCCCACCCAGCGTGGCTTCCTCAGTGCCAGTTGAGTATCGGGTACTTAGGGCTGTGTAAAGTTACACTGGTTATATCCTGAAGTATTTGAAGTGTTTTATCCTAATGTGGAAAGCAAAATATGCGAGGGGGAAGTAGGTATGTCTCCCCCTTTCCCAAAGAAAGGGGAGAGAAACACATAATGATAGAAGAATTAATTTCCTCTTAACTCTGGCTGTACTTGAGGCTTTTTATAAAACCAAATGGCATTACTAAGCATCTCTTTGCTGGAGGGGTGTGAAATAGCCAGGTGTGCTTTGTGTATAAGCAAGTGATTGTAGCCTGAAACATCGCTGCAGACGCTTCATGAGTCAGATCATTCATGACTGCAATAACGAGATTATTCATGGTAGGCTCCTCGTTGTGACAATGGTCCTTTGTTTGAAGTCTGCATTGTATGTGTGCTATACTTCCGATTTGCAGATTCCTTCTCTGCTAGAAAACAGCATTGCAGCGGGGAACCAGAAGTGAAGACAGTGCTGCTAAGTTCAGGATGTCACTCAGTGCTGGAAATAATTGGGAAGGTTCACAGCTGAGTTAAAAGCTGTAACCATGACTTTCGTTGGGATGGCACTACTTCCTGTTGGTCTTGAGGTAGGTTTTTCTTTGATTTTTAGTGAGTTGTCTTTAAGTTTTGTGGGGTTTTTCTAACTCTATCTTCTGATTAGAACTGGTTAAATGCTGCCAAGAGAGTTTTGTTGCTCATGATCGTGTAAGAGGTGTTTTGTCTTGCTAGTGATGGTACTTATGTACACAGCCATTTTGTTTAATGAAAGGAGGAAGAAAACCACAGTATTTCTTTAGTGTTCAGAGTCAAATTAATTTTAAGTTCACCCATATTCTTAATTTTTTTAATAAAATGAGTCTTGTGTCCATTATTTAACTTTTATGAGGTCCCTATGGTAAGAGGTGACTATCTCCCACAGCGAGGTGATTACACTTTGTGGTGGAACCATGACCAGAGTGTTTTAGACTTAGGTGCTATAATATGGTTTGGATTTGTCTCCTGTACACCTGGGTGGTCAGGCTGAAGCCAAGGCATGTTTTGCTCCAGATCTTTCCCCCAAGTGGAACATCCTTGTGGGATCTTCCCGTGCCTGGTGCACAGAGCAGCTGGGACGTTCACTCCTGGTGAGGCAGGCTGCGGGGGGAGCAGGGGGTTCTGGCATCCGCCTGCTCTTGAGGAATCCCACAAAGCTCGCAGGCAGCTCTGGTGGCTGCACCAAGAGGAGGCAACCTCTGCCACCGCAGAGAAGATGATGATGGTGAGTCAGGGATGACTTTTGGGAAAATGGAGAAACCACCCCAGTGTGGCGGCAGCACCTCAGAGGGAATCACCAGAGCAGAGTTGAAAATAACTCTGTTTCCCATGGAGAGTGTCAGCAGCTTGTAAGGAAAACACAGAGCAAACTCAGTTCTTGAAAAGCACATCTGAAACTAAAATACTGCTCTTGTTTCTAATTCTTTGATTCCAGTTTTTATCCTTGAAGCTCAGAGGTTTCCTGGTGTTTTCTTTTGAAACTGGGCTGTTTCATGCAAGGCAAACAAGACTAAAATAAATCCAATGCAAGCATTACAGAGACTCTGTCCTCTATTTGGGCATGTGTATTTTAATTTTTTCCCCCCATTAATTATTGTATTCTACAGCAGAAGATTGTTTGGATTGTTGTGGATGTTAGTTATGAGTTTTGAACTCCAGTGTAAATTTGAATTCCAGGTCATTTTGTTGCAAGTTTGCCTAATATTTATATGCTCACTTTCAGAAATAAAAAAGAAGGAGTTAATTGTTTGACAGGAAGAATAAAGCATTTGACTATTCTGTATTGTGTGGGGTTGTTATGACAGACTTCTTTTGGTTGCACAGCATTCAAATTATACATCAGTAGGGTAATGTTACATTATGTCATCTGTCGGTACTTCTACAAGCAATTTCATTACTTCATTAAAAATTTACAGTGATCTGAAAGCCACTTTGTGACAGATATAGCAATAATTATACACATGTGATTTTGTATAGTGTTATACAGATCTGCATTTTTGGCATCCTATAGCAAGAAATAGACTACTATTACTCTTGAGATACTTGCCAGGTAATTGAATATGAAACCTGAATTTTTTACTGAAGTATTTAGTATTTGGATTTTAGCCATTGCAGTTGCAGCTGACAAAAATGCTTTCACTGTCATTGGGAAGATAACCAAATTGAGTTTGCAGAAATGGAGATAAATTTTTTGAGACTGATTTATTTACAAATGGGATTAAATGGGAATGCAATAATACTTTTTTCCCAAAGCAGTTGAAGGGAGCAGTGTTCACTTATTACCTTTTCCACACATCTAGGTCAGGGGTGTTTAAATTGTAGGTTTTCATTTAGGCTTGAACCATGAGTGTATCTGACCTTGCTATGATTACATTAACTTTTGCTGATGGTTTTGGAAATGTGGCACATCTTGCTGTTTTTTCCGGTATCTTGGAGAGTGGATTCACCATTCCTAGGTATCAGGATCGTGCATGACTCTTGGATAGCCATGAAGATGCAGATTGATCTCGCAACAAGTAGCTGAATAGCCCTTAGTAAATTAACTGAGTAATGCAGATTAATACAGTGTTATCTTGTTATTTACTGCAAAAGATTTTTTTCAATTATTTATTGAAAAAAACGAACTGTAGAATTTTATTGTCAGTGAACTTTTGACAGTTTTATTTAAAAATTCTGTTTTCTATGAAAATATATAAATTTCTATGAAAATGTATAAAACCTTTGCTGTGACCAGAACTTAGTTGCCTAGTTTAATAGGTATTAATGTAATTTTTGCTATGCTGTGCTTGAGGAAGCCCTAGGATCTTACATTGGTTATAAGGATTATGAATGTCAGAAAACAGGTTGGGAGCAAGGGGTATTGGCTTCTGACATAGTCCCCCATCTGGAAAAGTGCAAAATGAGCAATAATTATAGTGTTACTATAATGACATGTAATGTCATTTGTCATATGCAGTTGTTGGCATAGGAAAAGGTCTTCTTGGAGTTGCTAAGTATCAGATTTCAGTTTTCTTATTTCTTTTTATGTTTTGAGAAGTTCACATGTTTGCGTTTGAAGTTTTATAGCAAATACCAGGTTTGAAACTCTTCAGCAGAACTACTGAAGTGTAGTTACTGCGTGTACACAACAGAGGAAAAATCTTCACAAGAAAATCCTCCCATTTCCAGTTTCCACAAAACTCTTAAAAGGAACAGTCACATGAAAATATTTTCTTTAAATTGTTTGACAGTGCCATTCAAAAATGAGATGTTTTGTACTCCTACTTGTTAGCTCAAGCACAATCAGATAATGATAATTCTTAGACCTGTGATTATTCATTGCTAAATTTATTAATAATGGTACTATTTCATTCTTGCATGGTAGCTTTCCAAAGCAATCTATGTAGTGAAAGGCAGCCTGCTGATATTTTCTCTTTTACCACCATAGCGGTCTCCTTTTTTTCTCTTTTTCTTTTCCTTTTCCTTTTTCTTTTTCATTTCTATTTTTTGAGTTAATTATTGTATACAAAAGGACATGAAATTTTAATATACATCCTTGCTAGGGAAGAGAAAGGAGGGAAATAAGATAAATTAGCTTAAAAGCAAATTGAAGTCTAAAATTTAAGTAAAGCTCTTAACTGAACTGAACTTTGAAATATTTATCTAGATCAGTAGCGATTTCCTCTGTGAGCACTGTAAAAAAAAAAAAAAGGAGATCTGTAAGTATTTGCCTAAGGTTGAAGCATATCGCTATTACATACATGTTGCTGATATCTGTGGACCATTCAGTGGTTAATATGTAACAGTCATTCTTTATAGTGGTCAGTTTATTTGTATCAAAATTTGTTCTTGAAGATCTTCACAAGTGTTGAGGAAAGAGAGATCTATTTTATTACTGTGGTGGAATTAAAAAAAATAAAAAAAGTACTACCACTAAACCTATTTTAGGACTATTTAGAGGAGATTTCTTGCACATGCTTTCAACAATACTTTACCCAAAAACATATTTTCCACTTCTCTCATTTTTTTTCTCAGTCTGCAGTAACTGTACCCCAAGGGTGTCTTCACTTCCTTCCTAACTTCTCCTGGGCTTGGGGTTGTTCCACCCATACACAGAGACCCCAAAATACTTGTCTACTGAAGTGTTTGTTCTCAAGACCTCTGGAAATCAGTCTTGCCCTGAGACTGAATTGGTCTATTGTTCAGCTCAGCACTAAGTAAACAAAGCATCTTCGTATTTAATAGGAATGGAAATGTATTTCCATGCTCATGAACTTCTACAGAGAAATCCATTTGCTCATTCTTCAGTGTAACAACATTGTTGACACAATTTCTGGATGCTTAGCATCCTTTTTTGACATTACCGGAAGAATTTGGAACATGTGGTAAAGGCCAGTGCACCACACCATAATAAGGCTGTATTTTGCCATTTTCCTCTGAATAATTCTGGCTTGGAACAGGTGATGGCACCATATGAGTGAAATATTTAAAGTTACAAATGCGAAGAGGGGCTGTTTTAACTAGTTTGTCCAGGAGACATTATTAACTCTTCTGCATGTACACACCCTTCTTAGTCGCTGAAAATTTCTTAAAGAATTTCTGGGTTAGTGCGAGAGCTTGGCTGTAGGGCTGGAGTAACTGACCCTCAAAGCTGGAGGAGATCTAGAAATTTATCTGGTGGATTGTCATATGTACACTGCAGAGATGACCTGGATCAAAACTTTACCTGTCACAAGGGTTTCAGAACAAGTAAAAGCAAACTGAATGCAGTTTTTGAACTTTGATTTGTTTTGTTGGGCTGTTGTGCTTGGAAAGATCCTGGCCACCCCATTTACAGCAGCACCAAAGTGGGCAATGATCAAGACAAATATCTTGGTAGGCAGAGTCACAGAAACCTTTTGGAAGCATCCTTTAATCTGGTGGTGTGGCATGTGTGGAATCCCCCAGGGGTTACTGTCATTAACTACTCCCACGAGGCTCCTGACAGAGAAGGTTTTTCAACACCAAATGTGAATCACGAAGCGTGCCTTTGATTGATTGCAGCCTCTTGTTTGGGAATGTAATTAATGCCTTGGTTCAGCTGCCAATACGCTGATGCCCAGCGATACTTGAGATGTCGCAGAGGGTGTCCCCCTTGGCCTCCAGCAGTGGCTCTAGAAGGAAGGGTATCTCTTTGGGAGATACCCCATAATGTTGGGGTGGTACTTGGAAATAGGCAGTTGGAAAAAAAAGCCCTGCTGTCATGAGAGCCTTGTGTTATTTGAACGCATATGAGAATATGGGATTTTTTTCCATTTTCATCCTTATGCTTTTCACTTTTTCCTCTGTTATAAATAAATATTTCTGTAAAAGAGGACTAGATTGACAGCAAAGATACCAGCCACTTCTCACAAGGAAAGAATTGTTAGTCTTGGTCTTCATGTTGTGTAATAATGGCCAAATGATCAAAATGTAGTATTTTTTCTTTAGTCTTTTTGACATGGAGATTAGCAAATCATAAATTATTTGCTGCTTTGGCTGCTGATATCCTCATTATAAAACTGAAGGCTTCTTAGGGCAGTTCAGCGACGCTTTCAAAGTGTTTCCTCTTGGATGAGATCCAGAGGATTCCAGCATGGTCGTCTTGGCACAGTTGGTTGGTTTTATAAAACAGGTGTCTACATGTGTGTAATAAATCCAGTTATGCTGATAAATCCAAACAGATAATTGAAAAGTATGGGTTGCAGTGAACAAGGCTGGTAATTTACCATGTCAGTAAAACAGAATACAAGCAGCATTTCTGTAATGTTCAATAATTCTGTAATTTAACAGCTCCATTGTGTGAGCCATTTTTAAATTCCTGTTCAAGATGTTCTTGATCCAGATGTTCATATATTTTGTTGTATTACTAGCTGTCTTTCAGTTAAAATCTGCAAGACTGATTCTCTTCTTGCTTTACAGTGGTACCAGCCAGTCAGGCTAACCAGCAAAAGTCCATGACAAAGGACATAAAATTAATGAGGAAGTGGAGAACTGAATCATACACATTAAAAATATGTGTAGTAAATGAAAATCATCAGTAGGCTAGTATTACCAAAGAGTCACTTTTCCAGGTGATGTTCCAGTCTGTTCTTTGAAACCAAAAAAGCTTTTTAATCCTGCTCCTATCGCTTACATCAGATTGTTGCTAGTTAAGTTGCTAAGATTCAGCAGTATCTCATATGTTCTGGAAAGCTTAGAAAAGTGGACTGGCCATTTTACTATAATGAATTTCATCATTAGCATTGTGATGTTTTGGGCTCTTTTTATACATTTCCTTCCAAAGTTTTGAAGTCTCAGTCCTTATTTCAGACTAATGCATTGCAGTATTGACCTAATTATCACCATATTCATGTGGAGTTCCATGATCTACAGAGAAAGGTGGAGGATCTTCAATGTTTTGTAAAGCTCATAAACAGCTGAAAAAAAATTAAGTTCAAAGGCTAAAACCTCCATGATTACCATTACTGAATTTAAAAAAGGGAGCATTGCAAGGAGACAGTTATATTGCATTTACTAGTTAGCAAAAGTTCTTCTGAGACCCAAAGGATATGCTGTAGTTTGATCTTTGTTCCTCAAGTGTGTGACAGATTTCAAGGGTTGCCTCCAGCTCTGGGAAGAACTAGGACCTATGATCAAAGACTTCAGAGATGCAGACAGAACTGCTAAAGGAAGTCCTAAATTCTGCAGTGATTTGGGATGTGTGCTGAAGCTGAGGATCAGTCAGTCAGGATCAGTGGGTGAGCATCTATGTAGTGTAACTGTACCTATAAAGCATATTTATATTGTATCTGTACATTCAGGATCCATGTATGAGTTGATTATTTAAGGGATGTGGCCTCCATAATTCATCAAATGATAATCCAATCCCTCATTCCTTTAAATGCTCTGTAAAAGTCCAGCATTCTTAAAAGGCTACCTGGATGAGAGCTGATAAATGGGATTGTAACAGACTCTTTTCCGCTCTTTAAGGTGGTTTTTTCTTTGCACAAGCTCTGAGAATAGGTCTGATCCTGAGGAGACTTATCCTAAAATCCTTTTGTTTGAGGAACTGCATATATTGTTCCTGTTGCCTCTCTTCCTCCTGTTCGGAATACCTAGCTAGAGCTAAGGGTAGCTTTGGTGAATTACCAGCTTTTTCACTTTATTTTGAGGCTATTTTCATCATCACGAGTTTAGGAGCAAAAATGCCCTTTAGGATCTCTGTGAGCTGCTGGATAAGAGTGAGGGAACTGTTCAGTACATTGTCTGAAAAAGTAGATATTTGAATCCTCTTCAAACTGGGAATCTAATTTCAAGTAAAGAACTTTTTTTGTATGCCCTGATGCAATGATAGTCAGTTAATCTAGTTCTCTTAGCTGAGTATTATGGGGGGACTTCAGATCTAAATTCAAATATCTAAGGAGGGTTAGGATCTGTAGATTAAAGACTTGATGTCCATGCAAAACACTGTGAGAACAATTTGTGTGTTGTGCTTAGATTCAGCTGTAATTATGTTTTGTGACCAAGAGGAGGAAGGAAGTGTGATTTACAGTGTTGAGATTTGTGATGCTTTCCATTAGTTTTGACACTGAAAACAGTATTGGAGCTCTTGTATTGTGTGCTGCAAATCTCCCCTAGATGAAAGTAATATGAAAAAGCAAGAAAACCATAATATTGATGACCATGCTTATAAGTGTGTTGTGTGATAATCCATTCTAAATCAAATTATGATGTCTAAGTTCGTGTGTATGTTCTTGGTTTGGGTTCTTTTTTTTTTTGTGAAATCCCAAGTGCAAAGATATACAACTATTGAATTATTTTTTCAAGAATTAATGTTAAACTCTATACTTACTGCCAATTCAACACATAAAAATAAATGAAACACTCATACAAACATTCTGCTTACCATTTCTGTGCTCAGAAAGGTTTCAGTTTTTATTGCCTCTCTCAGCCAATATGTAATGACCCAGCATCTCTGCTGCTGAAGAAGACTGATTTGTGCAAAATTGATGATACTAGTTATTCTGCCTGAGCTGTTTTCTTGTGTCTCTGCCCAGTCCATTGGTGGTGATGTGGGGGTAGGGCTCCAAGCCTTAGGAGCTTGCAGTAAATCTCACAAAATCACAGAATATGCTGAGTTGGAAGGGACCCACAAGGTCCAGCTCTTAGTCCTGTGCAGGACCATCCCCAAGAGTCACCCATGTGCCCGAGAGCAGTGTCCAAACACTTTTTGAACTCTGTCAGGCTGGTGCTGTGACCGCTGCCCTGGGGAGCCTGTTCAGTGCCTGACCACCCTCTGGGTGAAGAACCTTTTTCTAATATCCAACCTAAACCTCCCTGACACAGCTTCAGGCCATTCCCTCAGGTCCTGTCACTGGTCACCAGAGAGGAGATCAGTGTCTGCCCCTCTCTTCTCCTCATGAGCCTCTTCATCTCAAGAGCATGCACAGGGTACATCAGAACATAAGTGTATGTTATGGTTGTTATACTTGTAATATCTTGGACCTTATTTGTGTAAGAATATTGCAGGGTTTATGCCCTTCAGATTGAATATGAGCAGAATGAATGAAGAATTGGATGGCAGTTGAATTACTTATTCCAACACCAGCTTCCAAGTGTAACTGGATTGAAATTACTCTGCTTCTGGTTTAGAACTAGAGAAGGTTTTAGAAACCTTAACTAAACAGACACAGGGTCTGGATTTATCATCTTGTAAATGGAGAACAGTCCTATGCTTTTGGCTCATCCACTGCATAGATTCTCCACAGTAATATGACCAATGCAAAAGTAGTTTATACCATATATTAATGTCTTGTTCTTGCATGGATACAACCTCAAGGTTACATGTTATCTTTAAAAAGTGAGTGGAGATGGACAGCAGATATGAGACAGACAAGATTAAGGAAGGACAATGCAGGTTTTATTGATGATACCTCCAGTACTCAGAAAGAATTGCACTGGTTTTTGTCAGTGTGAAGTACATACAGTACTAGCAAGACCCTTCATGCCAGCCTTGCCTTGTGATTTTTTTTCAGAGATGATGCACACCCTTTTGTACCAGAAGGGAAAGAAGTTAATTAAATCCTTTACAAATACATGTGAAATATGCAATAAATAAAATCTTGTAAGAGTGCTGCTTAAGGTTATAGTGTTCATATGTCAACCTCAGCAGAAAAGTCCAATTACAAATCCCCACGCAAAGAGTGGTTTATGTTATGTGTGCAGTACAGGTATCATAACAGTTTTTTTCTCTTGATGTATTGGTAATTTACTGAATAGTGGCATGAGGTAGGGATTTGTTTTATGACTGTCTAAGATCATGTTGTAGTGTTAATGCTTCATATTCTTCAGACTGAAATGGTTTGGATGCCTTCTCTATTTTATTGAGGTCTAGTGCTATACATAAATGTATTTTACTTTACTGATTTATCAGCTTTTCATAACCATAACTGAATTGTCTCAAATATCCTCCTATCCCAAATCATTCAGCTTGTGTTATAGTCAGTCAGATACCGTCCTCACAGCTGCCTGTCCTGTGTGATCATCTGTGCTTTTATTCTCTGACAGAAAGTGTAATTAGAGAACCATGATTTAGCTTTTGGGTTGACATACACTTAAAACTTGCTACAGTACTCTTTCATCTGCTGCTGTTGCCTTATTCAAGTGTTGTAAGTATCTCTTGTTTTTCTGCAGTTAACTTCCCAGCCCTCTCAGAGGTGAAATGCTCTGTCCATTAGCCATATAAAACATTGTTGTCTAGGCGGGGAAGAGAAGAGTTATTTCTCTTAGTCAGCCCAGTGTGGGAATTTGGAGAGACAGAATGTAATTAATTATCAAGCTTAAATTTTGGCCAAGGCTCTATTAGAGATGAGAGTTACAGTTTATGAATTTCTTTCATTCTTGTGATGATAGGATGAGCAGGAGGGAGACGAGAGTGGGATTTTATGCAAACATAGAAGTTTGGACTCTTGCTGTGGCAACGTGTTTCAGTTGTCATCATGTTAAACTGGACTGTTTTATGTGGCTGTGGCAGGAGAATGGGGGGTAAAAATGATAGCACAGCTTCAAATGAAATTGTTTGCAGGGAAAAAAATGGTTAATTATACATAAATCAAGCTCACAAAAACCAACCAGAGCATGAAAGAGCTACAGTGCATGCCCTCTGCCTTTCACAGACTCTTTCCAATTCACTTGGTGCTTTGTGCTGCTTTTCTGAGGCAATTCTTTTCTCTTTATGTGCACCAACACAGGTTTTGTCATAGTTTGTTGATGGTAACTTTTGGGCCAGATCTAGCAAGTCTCTAGTAGGCTGTTTAGCAATTAGATCAAATATAAATCAAGAAGTTGCTGCATATCATATTTTAATTCCTCTACCATGTCTAGAGTTAATTTTGTAGGGAAGGAATAATCACAGAGACAAGTATTAAGACTGAACACATCCAGAACTGGAGGGGAGGAGAAGCTATGTGTCCACCAAGGCCACTTTTCTGCCGTGTTGGCACTTTTATGCCACATCAGCCAGCACTAAAGGAAATAGCCTTATGCAATGGAGAAACAGGACTGGAGAGTAGATGATCTGTCTTTGACAAATACCTCTCTTGTGTATTTTCAGTTGTGTTCCTTTTTATCATTAAAATTCTTCAAATGTTATCTTAATAGTTTATATTAAAATGATGGAATAAAGTAATTCAAGGTTCTAACTTTTCAGAATCTCTCACTTTTATGAATTTGTCTTCTTAAATGCGTGGTATGCAAAGTCCCAATATGTCTCTAAAATAATAAGAAAATAATAATTCACAGAGAATGAGATCTGGTTTTCTTCTAAGGAAATGCTTGCATTCTGAAAAGGTTGTAGTGGTGTCCTGTGTAATGGTTCCACCATCCTTGTAAAACAAGATGTACTTTGTCCTGTTAAAATTAGAACTGCTTAAGAGAAGCCACACTTACTATGAAATTGCAAATCATCTCTCCTGGGAGAAGATGATTTTCCTTGCTGAAGGAAAGGTGGCATTAATAAGCACATAATCCATGAAAATAGTGTTGTCATAAATGGATATTGAAGTTTCTATCTCTGGGAATAAATAATACTGTAGGGGGTAGGAAGAAAACAGGGTGCAACTGCACAGCCAGCATTCCTCTCCATCTTCTGCCTTTAGGACTAATTCATCACTTAACCAACTAGTTGTGCAAAGTGGAATTCACTGTTGAAAGGAAAACAGGTGAATGAGATAGAAAATGAGAAGAAAATTAAAAGGAAAAAAAATCTATGTACCTTTCAAATACTAATCACTGGGTACAACCTTGAACCCTCAGTCACAGCAAGTTTTCTGCCTTACTTTGTTCCATTTCAGCTCTGGGCTGTAGTTGCACATGCAATGCCCTCTCTCTGTTGAGCAACCAACACAAGAAAGGTCAATAATTAACCAACGCTTGGCTACTGATCAAAAATCACAGCAGAAATCAGTGAAAACCATCACAAATCCTGCTGTGCTGAGGCAGATTACCCATCCTACTCTGCCCACAGAGGACAGCAGTTCAGGGCTGCCCTGTCCTTGCCACTGCCTTCTGACCTGGGTGTGCTGGCATGGTGCAGCTGTGGTGGAGCAGACTCACCAGGGCAGGGTCCGAGCTGTGGCTGCTCCGGAGGCAGAGGCACGGGGGTTTTGCCCACACGGACTCTCTGCTGCTACTGTGGGTGGGTAAAACGTGGTGTGTGCCAGGCTACACAGTAGCTACAGAGTAAACACACAGTTTGACCTTCCAAAGGGTTTTGTTTAATGTTTTGTTCTCAGTCGTGATGAGTGGCTCCTGTGTCCTCTCCACAGGACTGATGAAATGAAGTTGTATGTAGCTGGATTTTTAAGGAAATGGGGAAGATTTTCAAAGGCATGTTTCCTTAAAAAACTCTGTAAGAACTATCCACCTGATTGCTGTAAGAGGTACTTCAGGCCATGTTTCTCATTTTTTATATGTACATTTCTAATAATGGAAACAGGGTGGTATTTTTATATACATGTTTAAAAAAGGGATCTTTTCCCGATGAGCAGAGGTTTATTTCTGACTGCAGTTTTGGGGATGTTTCGAGTTTCACTAACAGGATATCTGCATGGAGGGGCCTAAATATTTAGGAGCAGCATGTTTTAGTCAGTATCTGAGAGCATTAGCTTTGAGTTGTACATTTCTGACTTATAAAGTTATTATATGCTTTTAAGTGTGTTTTATTCTTACTTAAGTGCTGCACACACAGAACACAGGAGTTTGCAAAGTCAGGTGCTGTACCCCACCCATGACCCTGTCTGTTTCTTTTCATCATAAACTCATTATCAGTTAGCTAAATCCTCTTCTTTTTAATCTCTTCTTCAGGGGATCCTACTCCCTTCTTCTGCATAAGTGGTCCGTATGGGCCATATACACCTTCCTTCTGCTCCTCCTCTTTCCAGCAGTTTTTCTCCTGCCGGAGTGTGGTTGAGCCTGGTCCTGCTCTCTGTGCTGCCTGACCTCCATCCTGGGCAGCAGCAATGGCAGGGAAGGCATCTCACCTTCCTCTCCTTGCACGAGGATAATGCTTGTCAGTGGAACCCAGCACTAAACCCAATATCCAGCACCTCTCACCAGTTTACAGATGTTTGGAGTGTCATCGTATTTGAACTGATTTTAACTGGCCTGGCAAGAGCCACTTCCCTGATTAAAATGTACTCTCTGCTGTTTAAAACAAGAGGGATATTTGAATTCTTGAAGGAGGAAGTACCAGATAATATTTCCTCATTATAAAGCAGTATCTTCTTTTTTTTTTCCTGGCTTCTATCTTGGAAATAATTGAACCATTTTGGTTAATGTAAGAAAAAAATAGCCTGAAGCACACATCCAACGTGGAAAGTTTCAGCCCAAACAATTAGTCTGGCAAAATTATAAGCAAGTGAAAATCAGATTTATGGGAAGCATTGGATAATCCTTAGTAACAGTCTATGTCACAGCTCCCACCTATCTGTGTTGGATTTGCAAGACGACTTTCTTTTCAACATGCATGCAACTTGCACACACTCTCATCCAGTGTATTCTGCTGAAATGCATATCACTTAATTAAATAATCCACTTAACATGCATAAGAATCACCTATCTAAATATGACTGCAGCTAATCGCATGTGTTGTTAAACCTGTTAATTGCTTATCATCTGTTTGCGTAGATTGCGTTTTATAACAGCAAATGGGGGACCAAATGCTCAGTTGTCCTTTATAATTGTTCCTGTTAGACACGTTTTAATAATTATAAAATTTTTGTCCATCCTCAAAAACATACAGTAAATTTATCGTATAAAAGCTCAGTAATTGAAATGCTATTGTGACACAGAAAGCTGTCTAGCAATTAATGGTTCAGGAAAACAATAAGTTAGTGCAAAGCCTCAGTCTTCATTCTCCTAATACATCATTTTGTTTATTTCCATACTGTGTTGTTCGCAGTGGGAGTCAGAGGAAGCCTTTGGCTGAATAATCTCTACCCCTAGCTAAGAAACTCTGTTGTGTTTTCATTACATTTGCCTCACATAATCACTCACTGTTAATTTCAAAAAGCCTTTGATATTTCTGCATGTGTGTGTCCTAAACAATGAGCTGATCCATAATGCAGAGTGATTTATTTCCTTCTGACCTTACACACAGCTTTTCCTTGCGGAAAACAGCTTATGACTCTGGGTGTTAACTGCAGCTTGAGCAGCACAGATAACTTTCTTCCTGTGTGCAGTACCTGCATTCCTAGGAAAGGTCAGTGATCTGGTCAAGTGAGGCTTCTTTGTTTGGATGGCCTCTCTTGCCCATATTCCTTATAATATTTTTTTCCTATATTCAAGTGTGCTTCCCAATCCAACTCTGTGTGTGTGGGGAAGTCTTGGTATTTACTGTGACTACAGCTTGGCGATGCAGTGCACGTAGGCTGAGTACTCCCAGGACCAGATGGAAAATGCCGGTGTGCTATGGAAAAACAGCAGCAAGCATGAACACCTCTCCTTCAGCTTGTTTGTTTCGATGGGTTCACATTGTGCCACCAGAACAAGTCTGATGTAAGGGATGCTGGGGCAGGAAGGCTGAAACTTGCCAGGGAGACATGGAGAAGGAAGGTGGTGTGCAGAGAACATTGCCTTAAAGCTTATAATTTCCAGAGAAGCTGTTTGCAGGAATGCTGTAGGTGTGGAGGAATGATAATCTCAGGAGGTTGCACTGGCTGTACCCTGGGATATACACCCATCTGTGAGAGGAGTCTTCTCACAACATTGTAGGTAGAACTGTACAAACTAAGTGGCCTAACTGAACCCAGAAAATCACTGCCCAGCATTAAAAAGTTGGCTGTAGGAATCTGAGTCCAGGAATCTCTGCTACTTAGTTCTCTGGTAGATAGAGTAGATACTTGTTGCTTAAGGCACACAGGAAGGAAAGGGTTAGAAGAAAAAAAAGTAAGCAAAGAATTTGGAAAATCAGTGTCTTTGCATGTGATTTGCATGTCTTTGCATATGACCAAAGTCTGCTAGAATCCTCTTGTGAGAGAAAGGACGTGCAGTTAAAATAGTTATTTGTTGTTCAGGCAAGTTCTTTTGGAAGAAGGTGGCTGACTGATTGGCCGGGTGCTAATGGTGAGAGTGGCAGTGGTTACTTTTCTGGTTCTGCTCACTGTCATGGCTTGGCCAGTTTTTCCTCCTCTGTCAGTCTCTTCAAGGTGGGCAGAGCCGAGGAGGATTTTGCTGTAGTACAGTGGCACCATGCTTTGCAGTCAGTTCCAGAGTAAATGGAAATAATGGAAAAAGTAATAAAAAGGCGGCAGTAGTGGGGAAGGGAGAGAAAAAAAGAGAGTACAGTGGTACTGCCCTGTTCTGTGAGAATGAAGGATCACACGTTAGGGGAGAAGCTGGCTCTCATATCTATGGAGATCTGCCACACACATGCTCATGTGCTGATCATGGTCAGTGACCTCATCCATATGCAGGCCTGGATATCGCAGTGGTTAAGGTTTGCCAGCCAAGGACTGACTCTCTGGAGGAAAGTGAAGACTGCCTGTTTTTGGCAGAGAATCCCCACTCTTTGCGGAGTCACTTGGAATCTTGTGAAGGCCATGAATCTTAGAGTCTTTTTTTTTGCAGGGCTTTAAAGGTGGATGGCAGATGAAATAAGTTCATCTACTGGTTATTTCATTCCTCAACTAAATCTGCTTTCTATTTGTACCTGCATGAGCTCACTGATTTGCATTCCTGTAATGTGCTCTTTCTCTTTGCTTTTATTTTTTCGGGCTATCTTACTGTAGAGTCCCCCAAATCCAATACCCTACTAAGTCTGTTGAGACACCGAGGAATGGTGATACCCATTCCGTGTGCAGGCTGATGGGAATGTCAGCAGTCCCTTGCAAAGGGTCATGACAATCTGGATCAGCAATGTAAGCCTAGGCTGAAGCCTCTGTCCCTGCAGGTACTCTCAGCTGGATGCAGGGTCATCAAGATGTTTTATGTGAGCTCGGACTTGGTCTGTAACCCAGCGTTTCCGGGCAGGGAAAGGCATGCTAACAGGACTGCTCTTTCCCAGCAGTGCTGCTCAGCCCTGTCCAGGACGTGCCAAGTTCTCATTAACATCTTTTGCCCACTCTTGACATAGTTCTGGGATGGCAGTGGTTGGTATTTCCATTTAGAGGGACTGATTTTTAGTTCATAGTTCTGCATCTGGCAGTCCTTGCTAAAGCATACTGTAAGTATACATGAAACTCTCCTGTGGTCCCCACAGCTTTGCAGTAAAGGTAGAACTGCAGATCCCAAGAGACAGAGCATTTTCCCATAAATTCTTTGCCCTGCCTGTTTTCAAATTAACTGATGATGGATGAGGGGGAAGAGGAAGAGAAAGAATAGCATAATAAAATTCCCCCGTTGCATCACTTAAAATTCTCAAGGAATGTTCGTAAAAATCAATGTTGCTTCTCTTCAAGCTGCTGGGGGGCACAAGTCTTTAGTCAATTAAATTCTCATTTTTAGATTTTTTTTTTTTAGCAAAGCTTCTTAGATGTCTTTGTGCTGTTATGTGTGTCTGGTGTTACTTTTCTACCTAAATAATTGGGTAAGTTTTTGCATATTTTAGGTATATACTAGATAAGTAAATAATAACGGGAAATATGAAAGTATGGTTCACATTAGGAATTAAAAGTTGATGTAATCTGAATGGGAGCCACATGAGTTTGAATTGTTTGGCAAGTTTAGTTCATGCAATTGGGAAAATAATGGAAAGGAAACATAAGTATGTGTGGTACATTTGGTTATTGTGGATACAGGAGAATATAATTTAAAATTACGTATTTCTTTTTGTGATAATCCTTTCCAGACTTAGGAGGGCAATCAAGATAAAATAAGATCTGTGAACTGCCATTTTCACTGTAAGCTGTAAAAAACTCATTCTGGTAATTTGTTCAGGAGTAGGTGAATGTGGCTGTTCTTATTGTAGTCCTAATTTTCATTTTGAATAAGGATATTAATCTGTCAGGCTGTACTTGATTTGTGTTTCAAAAAAAAAACCAGCTGGTGGGATATGTATAGGCCAGATAGGAATAATTTTATCTGAAGATACTAGCTTCTCTAATAACAAGTCATCCTTTCTTCTCAGTGTAGTTTATCCCACTACTTTTTTCACCCATTTCAACTCCACCAAGGGCTGGTATCCTGAGAAGACCTCCATTCCTTGCGTTTTGTGTCTGACCTCCCAACAGTAGTACTTGTTTACCTAGGGAGATAATTGTTTTCTGGAGAGCATCCAGCTGATAACTTACTTTTTCATTAGACCCCTTCTTCCTATTAGTTATCTCCTGTTAGTTGATCTGTGTCATTTGATAAAACTAATTAGGTAATAAAAGACTGTTTCTGAGCTCCTCCCTTTAATTTTGGCATGGTGAAATGTGCTTCTTGGCACCTTGCTCTTTCCACATAAAGACAGCCTTCAGTTGACAAACAACATTAATCCAAAAGAAAACAAGCCAGTTCACGCATCCTCTCTTGATATATCCTTGTGCCAGAACAAAATAGTTCCTAACAAATTATTTGTACCAAAGATAGTGACATAACCCTGGCTCTGTTTTGGAGTTTTGCAAATGTTTGCAGAGCTTCTCAAGAGGCCAGGCTAAAAATACTCAATGAAACCATTCAGAATTCTACTAAAAGCATTTTGTTTCCTAGGACTTTCCTCCCTTCTGAAAATGCCCTCCCACAGCTGCATGGCATTTATTAGAAGGTGATGAAGGTATAAGGTAGGAAATCACATATTTTATTTTATTTTTAAATTTAGCCTAATATTTAGGCTAATTTTCAGGCTTCCTTTTTAGATTACATCCTTTTTTTAAAAAAAAAAAGGATATCTCAATGGAAGATAAGCTCATTCTTAGGTTCAAATTGAAGGGTACTCATCCAATATGGTTGATCAGATTGTCCTTCATGAAAGTTTTGGGTTTGGAGGTTTGAGGTGTCATGATATGCAGCATTTCAAAGACAGATAGCCAAGAACTGCTACTTCTTTATGGCCTCTGCTGCACCCTAATGACGCAGGAATTTTCCAAGGATGCTGGTGGGTTTTTTTTCTTTATTGCTGCACCCCAGAATAAAGTTCTTCTTCAAAGTTTACTTTGAGAAGAGTATAGAATATGCTATGCTCAGATGTGAGATCTGTAGAAATCACTGTAGTCATTTTCCATTCAGCCTAGAGAAAATCTATCAGATCCAGTGACATTAGACTAACAAAAGGATCTTCACAGTAGCTGTTCTGTGTTTTACACTCAGAAATGTCATCTCTCTTAAAATAATGGCTTCTTCCTGTTCAGTGTTAAATGCAAGCAGTGCTTTGGTCAGGTCTGAAGAACTGTTTTGGTATTAGTTGCATATTTACTGTGTGTTGTATTTACTTCCATCTCAGAAGATCTACCATGGGGATGTTCATATTGTGCTTGCAAAGATTTGGTGTATTACATCTTCTGGGATGCAAGAGCCCCAAAATTGCAGTGTATGAAATTTTAAAATTAGTGGTATGATAAACTTGGATAGTACCAGAGTCTGTTTGTAAGTGAGTCATGTGATAAATAAATGTTTGAAGTGATAGTGAGAGGCAGTTACAGCAATAAGAAAGTGACTGTTTTAAAAACGAAGGGGAAGTAGAAGTTTGTACTTTCATTTGTCATAACTAGATTCAGAAAAGGTTTTGACTTGCTTTCTGCCCCTGAAAATTTTTTATTATCTTCTCTAGATGCACTTATAGCCAATAGTGACTCATGGGCATTCGGCTAAGGTGCCTGAGATGGTTATTATCCTCTGGAGCTGCTGCTTTTCCTAACAGGAACAGTCCGGAGATATTGCAGTTTATAACCTACCGTAATGTTAACTACAGCTTTTGTCTATTTTGACTATCATACCTTGTATTTCAGGCAGAGTTGATTTCTGCATTTCTAGCATTAAACATAAAAGCTTTCCAAGCAAATAGCAGTTACCACTGCAAGGGAATTGAAAGCATGGACTAGCCTGCCATTGTGTCAAATCTGATAATTGCTTTTCACACATAAGCAGCTCTGGAAATCCAAACAACCAAGCCTGTTTGTCCTGCGTGCTTTCCTTTAATGTACTGCTCATTTTCACTTCGGATAGTTTCTTAGCTCTCCTGGCTGAAATTCAGTGCCACAAGAAGTCCCTATCAAAACCTTGCACGAATTGTTCCAGTGCTGTGCTTAGTGGTGCATCAGTGAATTGTATCCTGTGTGGCGTGATTTACAGCTTACTGTGAACAAATTCTCTGGGATTACAGATTTGCTAAGAGGTAGAGTTGAGAGTCTCTGTATTTATAGGCTGCCCTGTGGTGCCCAGCAGCACGACACTCGTTTTCCCACAGGATCCTTTCCCTCTCTGGGCTCTGTGCTGTCTGCCCCTGTTGGAAGTGAAGATGTGGAGCCGTGCCAGAGGTGCTCTTGCCAGCTGGGTTATGGGCTCATTTTGGCTTGACCCCAGAAGAAGGGCAACAGATAAGGAACAGAGGAGGCTACAGCCCAGTTTTGAATGGAGGTGCTATTGGTTTCTCTGCCTTGGCTCAATATTTAGCCACGGTCTCTGCACAGCTGTCAAGATCCAATCCATGGGAAGGGACAGAGACTGCTTGGCTCACACTGCTGCAGTCCTGTCCTAGGCACTGTAAAAATAAATGAGCAAGTGCTGTTGAGCAGAAGCACTGCTCTGGGTGTGCTGGCAGGAGACATCATATCACCTCTACTGCTTTTTTGGCTGGACAGGGTGAGAGAGCTCACCTGCCTGCTGCTCATTTGTGCTGCTGACAGATGCTGCCTGTACAACTGATGGGAGAAGCAAACCTGTCCATCCCCACCCTCACACATGAAGACAATGCAGTTTAATATAAACATGTCATTTTCACTGCTTATTAAAACAAAGCTGTTAACATATTATGGATTAAACCATTAATATTCACATTTTCACTCATATGGAGAACTATGTCTTTACTAGCTAACTACTGTGTAGCATTTTCTGAATTTATGAGAAATCCTTCCACAATGCAGGATTGTTTTTTCTAGTAGGGACTGCTGTTGTGACACTAGGTTCTTTTCAGGTTCGACCACATTGTGCTTGGATGAGACAATTATTGTTTTGATGGATTTTTTTTTTTTGAATGAACACATCAGAGAAATGCCTAAACTCATCTGAAAATTATAAGAAGGAAAACCCACCCTATTTTGCTGCCATGCTAGTGTGAGCTCTACTGACAGTTCAGCAGTCCATGATGTTTTACAGTGCTTTTGTTTGGTGCTAAAAAAAAAGCTTTCTGATGTATACCAAAGTTACATGGAATATATATAAGAGCTAAAATTGAATATATCTCTTGCAAAGGAGAATTAAAATTGGAAGGAAAATACACTAAATTGTGGTGTGAGTGGGTTGTGGCAGTGACTTTCTTCTATGCAAAATTTAGAGATAAACGATGAAACATGCTAAAAGCTAAGTAACAGCTGGTGCTGGTAAATGGTATTTGTCTTCAAAGAGCCATAGGGATTTTCAAGAATTTCAAAAGATCCGTAAGTGAAAGAGATGATTTGGCTTGACTTGCAGACACTGCTGCTGAAGCAAAGAACTTAGGTAACTGTCCACAGCAGAGCCAAAATTAAATCTGACTCAGGTATTCCTGATCTCTCCCCTTGTTCTCCAGTTGCTTGACTGTCAAGGCAGACTGACACAAAATTGTCAGCAAGTTGTTCCCAGTTATGGTTTTTTTTTTAGCAGTTAGAAACTTTGGTTCTCTGCAACAGACAACATTTGTACTACAGATACATGAAAGTCATTTGAGCATGTCTGCTTCTGAATATATTTTATTTTTAGAAACTGCAGAATTTTCCCCTGTTCTTACCATTTCCTGTGGTTTTACTCTGGAGTGTGATGGATGAAGAAGGCTGTTTGTGTGATTAAGGTATGAGAATAGAAACTGTAGGTCCTGGGTTTACAGTTGCAAGTCAGATGTGACGGTCAGTCCCTGAAGTCTAGTAGCAACAAGTGAACTTCTTCATCCATAGAAGAATATTTGTCTTATTAGAAGCGTGTAGGAGAAGTGAGGCTGCATTAATATTTTAAAATCCCTGTGGGATCCATGTAGGAAAGTGTCTGTAGAAGTGATATTAAATCAGTGAGAGTGTAGAAACAGTGCATTCACCTGTAGTAAGCAGTGAGAGAATTAAGCTAAACAGGAACACGACGCACTGGAAGAAGTGTTGACACATGGAGTTAATTGAGAACAATTAGGTCTGTGTGTAGACAAGATCTACACAGCCCGTTTGAACTGCATGGCATTATGTGAGTAAAGGGTGCAGGATTAGACCTTTTGTTTACAGATTTACCTAATGCTTTAAACTGTTTGGATGAATGGTGTTACACAAATGTTAGTCATAATTATTATTTAATTATGACCACATGTTTACTTTGAACATAGTCCTATGCTTAATATGTAGGAAAGCCAGGATAATGTTGCAGCTTCAGTGTGAGAGCTACTGTTTGCCAAGCAGCGTTTCCCTAATGGCTTCTCCTTCCACGGGATGAAAATGCCTCCCTGAACGGTGAAGTTGCACCAGTTGTGGTATGTGATAAGCAAATAGCTTTCATTAGAATACCTTCAGCTAGAACATTTTGAAATATGCATCTGAGATACAATGCTAACTTATTAAAATTGATGCTATTAAATCTGCTGCTTGTATATAATTTCAAAATACCTGAGATGCCAGTATTTCATTCGGTTTCCATTGAGAGTGCAGAAAGCAAATTTCATAGTATGATTCATAATATAGGAGTGCTACAGAATATCTGTAATTCATGTGTTTCTACTTTAATTTGTATTTAAATGTTTGAACTGTTATAAAATTGAAGATTCTTTAAACTTTAACCTATTTTTTTTTTACTCTTATGCAGAACAAAGTTGTTCCTTCTTTAACTCTATTTTGAGGTTTTCCTTTGCCCAGATCTTCCATTTCAGCTACTGTGGAGATCTTAAGATAATTTTAGGAGTGGCTACAGATATGAGCAAGAAAGAGCTTGGGAGGGCGGGGGGGACACGGTGTTTTGGGATTTTTTTTACCTTTTTATTTTTGTTCTTTTTTTGAAGACCCTTATAAGAAATATGATTCTGAGGGGTGTATGGTATATCCTAGGTTGCGAGAGATGGGATGCTTTCTATCCTATCCTTTTCACTAAGTTAATGTGGGTGTTTTTTTAAGTGACCAAAGGTAATGGAGAATATGAACCTTTTCCTTAGAATGCTTTTAGTGCTTTGAATGGAGATACTTCAGTTCCTCCATGCATGGCGTTTTCCGATGATTGTTGGTGCTGCTGAGAGGGGAAAAAAGACCTCTCTGGAGCACAGACTGTGCACGTGGACTTCTGTGTGGGACCATCTTCTTTAATTCAACAAATATTAGTCTTTCCTTTAACCCAATACAGGAGTCTTATGATTCCTGACTGAGTTACTGAATCCCATGTAGTAGTTGCAGCTCATATTTTTCTCATTGTTTAAGGCACTTGATCTTCCCTGTGGGCCTCCCCTGACATGCTTGCCCCTGCTCACCACTCTGTAGAAGAAGATTTGTGAATCTCCTAGTGGTGGCAGGCTTGAGGTGACACGACACATCCCACGTGCACCAAAAAAGCATGTATTTCTGTACTTCAGTTTTCCTGAGCACCTGTTTGCTTTGGTGAGAAATGACTTATCCAATACATTTAAAAAGATAATTAAAATATTCAATCATTTAGAATAAGTGTATGTTTTCTATGGGGAGGAGGGGAGACATGCTGATTCCTGCAGGAGAAAAGAAACTTTTTTTAAAGTCTAGGTGTTCAACATTTACTTAAACTTTCTTTCACACGAAAGACATTCTGTTCTACATGACTGTGTCTACCTGGAAACAAAGTATTCTGGTAGAAGTAATTTATGTTTGATTTGAAAAGATTTCTGAGAAGAAGTTTCGTTTTAAAAAACTATTTCACCCCTTCAATTTATTATTTTGGTGTAGAAATGAAGGTAAAAATAATTTGTGAATGCAGTTTCCTTGAGAGGGCTTGAGTTTCTGCATTCCTTTGCCTTTCTCTGTGTTTTTCCAGCCCGGCCGTACGATTGAATGTTTGAATATTGTAGTGTCAACAGCTCCTTGTATTTTCACTTGATACAGTTGAGCAAAAATTTTGACATTCAGCTGAAATGTTTGAGGAGCCATTACCAGCATAATTCTGCTTCTTAAGTAAATCTCATCTCAGTGCTTGAAATCTAAATGGATTAATATTTTTAATGTCTTGTTTACAATGCTGCCTATGAAAGCCTGTATTTGTCTACTTGCCAACCTTCCTTCTTGGCCAGGAACCATTCTGGCGTGAATCTCAACGCTGGGCTCCCATCCATTTTCCTTGAGTCTCTCTCTGGTTCCCTCCCTTTTCCTCAGGGGCTCTCTGGAAGATCGTCAGAAGGGCTTTAATTTCTTGAGCAAGTCAGCTTTTTTTGACTCCTAAATATTTCTACTCCAGCTCTGAATTTCAGAGTTTGCCAGCCAACCACAGATGGCTTGCCCCGGTGGTGTTACAAAAAAATACATACATTCTCAGGTTTTGGTGAAAACAAACCTAAAAACAAACCAGTGTTAGCTTTGTAAGTGGGCAGAAAAAGATGCTTAAGAAAAAAGGATCACACTGTGTGTGTGTGTGACTTGACAGGGTGCCCAGCAGTCATGGTGGAGTAAAGGTGAGCTAGTAGGTAACTTCTAATGTAGATTGTATCCATTATAGCATCCTATACCGTTTATACATTTTACCAGCAGAGCCATACTAGCTAGGAATGCCCCAAAAATTAACTAAAATTAGGAAAAAAAACCCGTATATGACAGGTATGGTGGCACTGGTTTAGCTGTAATTGCTGGGTGTCTTCAGGGGTAGGGGGGCTCTTAGAGGAGAGTCTCGGGACTTGGCGAATATGACATAAGCCCAAGTGTGAAAGCAGCAAGCAGGTTATTAGAGAGTAGAAACCAGGGGTGTATGATATCAGACTACATTACAGTAAAATTATTCAGCTGTAGGTATGGTGAACCCTCTCTTCTGAGCAAGCCAGCAAATCCTCACTAGTGGTTATTTTGATATGTGATACCCTGATGCTAATCTAAGGAGTTGAATGCGAAACCAAAGAAACCCCAGCAACAATGAGAGCCCTTAGCCGAGCGAGGAGCACTCGGCAGTTCCTGCTGCCTTCCTAGAAACAGAGAGTGAGCTCAAGCCCCCGCAGTGACGGGGTGCAAGGTTCGTGGAGAGGCATGGACGGGTCCCTGCATGGTCCTCTGAGTCGGGTACATGTGGAAGGAAGAGCTGGTGTCCCCACATCGCAAGACTGAGACTGGTAATCACACAACTCCTTCAAAGCAACAACAATTTCTGCTTGGTCTGTCTTGAGGTGGGGCTTTCTGCCCGGTCTGGCACTAGAGGGGAGTGCAGTGGGGTGGCAGCCCTGGAGCAGAGTCTGACCAGAGACACATTTTGCCGGCCTGCCCCTGCCCCTGGAAAAGTGGGAGCCGCTGCGACCCCGTGGTGGAGGAGAATCCACATTGTCCCCCACCATCAGTACAGTGCTGGTCTGCCTCCTGCCTGTGTTCTCCCTCAGGAGCTGGGCTCCAGCCTCCTGGGGAATGTCCCTGTGCTGGAGGTGAAGATGAAGGCGCGAGTGAGAGGAGACAGCCAAAGCCTTGCGTGCCTGCCCACGAGACACAGGTGGGGCCCAGCTGCACCCCAGGAATGAGTGAGTGAGTGAACGCGTGTGTGTGCGTGTAAGATGCTGATTTCCAAGGAGATTTTAATTTCTGGTTCTTAACATGCCATTTATTTTTGTAAAACACAGTATTACTCAAAGCGAGATAGGTTGATGAGACACAATAATCTTGACAATCTTTCATTACAGATATCTGAAGGAATATGAGCATTCTTAATGTTTTATAGACTAGTGTGTCTGGCTCTAAGAAATTATAGAAGAAGTATAAATAGCAGGGATAAAGAAAAGGGAAATATGGATTTAATATGTGAAGCAGCCAAGTATTTGGCTACCCTTTATCATTTATTGATCATTCTCTCTGCTGTTCAGAAATTATTTGGAGTCAAGGATTCTCTTTTTTTTTTTTTTAAATCTTCTTGTCTGTCTCAGACACCAGGATTACAAGATGAATGTGCAAACATGAGTGTGTGAGTCAGGAAACATGTCAGTGGAGGTGGCTGTGTGAGCAAGGCTGTAGGTAAACAGAAATAAAGTTAATTGGCAGTTTTCTTGTATGCACGGGCAGCTGAAGTCCTTTTCACTGGAAGAAATTTTCTTTTCCCATTATCCTTCAACATTCTCTTGGAGGGATTGTCTCAAGGGAAGTGAGTGAGTCAGAAAATATGCCAAGTTCATGTCATGGCTGTTTCGGCGTTTCTTTCTCTTGCTGGCCTCCAGGAGCTTTATTGGCAAGTGTTTTTAAAGGAAATATTGGCACAGGAAGGCCTTATTGTTTATGTCATGAAAGTCTCTTGGCTTCTTCTGCCTTGTTATTTTCTCCCTTAAATGGGGAAATTAGGAGTGGGGGGGACTGAGAAAGGAAAAGAGGAGAGAAGCAGAAACTGTTGAGGGTTGCTACCAAAACTCTTCCCCCTACATCAGGATGTATCTTGGTGAGTCCTCTTTTCTTTTTCTCTGTTGCTGCTTTTCAGGCTCTGCTGCAGCCAATAGATGGGTTTCTAAATGTATAAGTTTCCTCTTCATGCTTTTCAAGATGTGGCGCTTAGAGAGCTTTTTGAAAGAAGCCAGCAGTTTTCTGCTGCGCTCTTCTCTGCCAGAACAGGGCAGCGAGAGGCAAACGCAGAGCCCAGCCGGGGTCAGATCACTGCCACCCTCTCACATGCGGATCAGAGCTCTGTGATGGGCTGTGGAGGGCATTTCATTAAATGCTTTTCAGTTCTGTGTAAGGTCTGAATACAAAGTACAATGTGATTTACAGGAAAAAAATAAAAGTGGGAAGTTCTGCAGAGCAGATGCAGCGGGTACAGAGAGAAACAATAGTGAGATGGTGCATGGTCAGAAATGTTGCTTGTTAAAAACCAAAGAAGAAAGCAAAAACATTCCTTCAAATGTGTACACATTCTTAAAAAAAAAAAACCCAAACCAACAAACCAACCCCCACCCTCCACCTAAACTTACTCATATGTGCTCAGGCAATTTTGGCATAACATAAAAGCACACAAAAAAAGGATTATGTCCAGTGCAGCAATAAAAATTGCTGTAACCTATTACCCTCAAATTAGGTGAGAGTTGGAAAGTCTCTGAGGATGCTATTAAAGAATTAAATATTAACATTTCAAAGAATGTTTCAGTATTTAATATTCTTTTTATTTGGAAAGTAAAAAGTTAACTCTCCTTGTGATACGTCATGGCAGAAAGTCTGTTTCTAAACCAGGTTCATTTTTATCTATGATATTTGCCTCTGATATTTGTGTATGCAGCTCAAAGATACAGGATAAAAAATTCTTTCAGGTTAATGTAACAAAGATATGCATTGGTGTACAGAAAATAGCATAACCCTATTTCTTCTGGATTTGTTACCACAGAAAAAATGAATTAAAGCAAATGTCTATTTTTTGTGAGTTAAATAGAGAAAATGACATCTAAACCACTTTTCTTTGTACCCAGTTAAACTAAGGATTGTCTGTGAAATTAAACACCTATTTCAAGGCTGTGATGCAGTTTTTGTGATGTCTCTTCAAACACTAAGTATTTGTTGGTACATAATACATCTTTTTATTGTGGCATCTTACTTGCATTTTGGTGATGCCTTTTTGGAATGCTCTTTTTCAAAGGAAAGAGAGATAATTAATCTTGGCTCTTTAAACCTACATTGTTTCACTTTTCAACTCTTTCATGTTCTTTTGTTTTCTAACCTACCTATTTGTGGTGTCTGTGCAAAATTCTGTAGTGCATAACAGTTTAATTTGTAGAAGCTTTTCCCTTCCCCTTCTGCTTCCAGTTTTGTACTTTGATTTGCTCAGACCTTGCTTTTACTTTCTTTAAAAATGTATATACAATTGAAGAAGCTTAGTTCAAAGTCCTTGTGGAATGTGCATTTCTAGACCTGAATATTCTTAGAGCTTGCTATTTTTTCGGATTTGGGGTCATGTTCGGCCTGTTATAGGAAAAGTAACTGCCTGCCAACATTAGAGTCCAGGGAACAGGAACCTGGATTTTGCTTGGAAAACATCTTTAGGAAAGGTGGCTGTGGCTTTTATATTCCTGCGTTCAAGTGTTTTTACCAAGATCGAGCCATAAAAATTATATTGTAAAACAATAGTTATAAAACCAGGAAAAAATAGCCCTTCTAGCAGTACTAGCATATTTGTTTATAATTTATTTGTATGAATGTGAATCTGTAACAATATAATCATTTAAAAGGATATCGTGGCTCCATATAGGATGTTGCAAGTGAGCCATTTTCACTATGTTGCAACTGTTATCTAGAGTGAAACACAAGCTTTTTCTGGTTTTCTCTGTGTGTACATATACCTGTATCTATGAATATGTTTGAATAGTTATATCAAAAGATAAGCACTGTAATACTTACGGGAATATCACCATGGATTTTTCTTCTATGTTAGGAATCCTACGTTTGTCAGTTCAAGCAGGCAAAAACCTTTGTGCTGTGTTCTTTCTGTCTCATGTCATAACACAAGAAAAAACAAACCATAAAACTGGGTGTGAATAACTGTACTTTGGCCTGTGTCTGCTATCCACTTTACCAGACAGCCAAAATTCTTTAGACATGGCAGTAAAATCTCAATATTAAATCAGTCCATACCTACTGCTCCAGTGTCAGGTACACTGTGACAATATTGCTTTATCACTGTGCTGGGGCACCGAGTGAAATCACCTATTTTCTTAGGGACTTTCGTGGGAGGTGTTTTTCTCCTCTGCCCCCTGAAGCTTTGAGGTCTCTTCTGAGCTAGGAAGCCCTCAATTTGGGCTACTCCATTGGTATTAAGTTTGTTGGTTTCCTTAGGAATGAACTCTAGGAAACCTACCTTCTCCTTTTCAAGAGCTTTCTCGTCTCTCCCACACCTCCATTTATTTTTATTGCATTGGAGAAAAAAAGGAAATAAAAATTGGATATGGTTAATAACAATCTTGTAAAAAAAATTTCCGTAATTAAGAACTTTTCATTTTCTGACAGCCGGACTGTCACATGTGCAAAGAGAGCTGATTGGGATGAGTGTTCTCAAACCACAGCTATAGTTTAGTGCTTCAGCATGAAATGAATGGTAATAGGGAGTCACTTGTAATTTAGCATTGTGTTGTTCATTGTTCAGGCTAAACAGCCTGGCTTAAAGGGAAGAGGCCAAAATTCACAAGTCTACCCAGTTCTTCAGGGGAGGCAATGATTTGGGTAAAAATTATGATCCAGTTATAATCTACTTGAATTTCTAAAAGTTATTAATAGGGTTCTTTCCTGAAGGCTTATAAAGAATTAAAGCTGCTGTGCAATGAAAGGGAAACTCTTGTAGCAAAGTAATAGCAGGTTAAAAGTTAGGAAGTAACAGGGAATAAATCATCGAGTTTTACAGTGGGGGAATCCTGTAAGGCATCAATCCAACATTGGATTGAAAAAAAGGGTTAATATTGAAGTAATAAAGCCTGATGGTGGTGCTTGAGTCAACTGGGAAGAGTTGTACAAGGATTTGACAGCATTGAATGTGACCGAGTAATAAGACAGCAGAGGAAATTCAGTGACAGTAAATGGTAAGATTTTTAAAAGGAGAAGAACTGCAATCATAGTGAACTTATGGGCACTTACGAAAAAAGTGCTGGTGTCCAATAGATTTTTCATAAAGGTAACAGCTGAATGTCCATCATATGTCGAAAGCAAACATTGGGAGTTTTTAGGAAGGGGACAGAGAAAAATGCCATATTCTCCATGTTTCACTCTACATAGGACTGCATCCAAGTAACGTGGTCTTTGTTCTGACCTGTAAGATTTTCATGTCTGTAGTGCTAAAACATGTATAACAGCACAGTGTTTTCCATCCTCAGATGCATCTTTTTCTGACATGATCTAAAAACCCTATAATATGAAGAACAAATGAAGATAGACTAATGCCTACCAATGTTGTAACACTTTGATGGAAGCATCTAGCAGCTCCTTACTGGTAATTAAGAAAGAAAAACATGAGCATATCTGAAAAATAAAAGGAGTTAAGCCTGTATGAAAGGTCAAGCTGGGAAAAATTACAAATGTTAGCAGCTTTATGCTGAACAGAAGCCCTGTTTAATAATAAAGATAGTTCTTCTGGGGACTTTGCTTTAACATGCCTGTCTTCCATAATGTTTTATTCCAGAATGGGTTAGTCCCAAAGGACTTTTTGAATGTGTGGATTCAGATGTATGTACATATAACTGCTGTACCTATCAAATCCTGTATTTATTCCAGAGCAATTTTACCCAGCAATACTTATGCCTGTTAGGTACTAAGCACCAGTATCATGGCCATAAATATGCAAAATTATCCAGTTTGCCAGGTACTTTCCAGGTACAATAACTGCTACATATTTTGTATATATTTCAATTGTTCCCTTGGTTACAAACTTGCACATGAAGTATGGGACGCATACTGCAGGTAATGATTTCTGCTTTTCACTTCCCATCCATCCGAAGATCTCAGATATTTAACAGAAGAAAAATATTCTAATCATGCATTCATGAAAGTCATTGGTCTTTGGATAATTTTACTTACGGTTTCATATGATGTTAAAATTTCCCGATTTCTGACAAACAAAATTTCAAAATTCTTTGTCACCTTTGTCTTGAGAAACAGCTCGAGATCATACTGACCAGACTGCTCTTCAGAATTATATAGGTGTATTCAAACAGCTTAAAAGACTATTATCATTGCTTCCCTGATTAAAAAAACCAAAACAAAACAAAACAACACTGATGTTGTTCTAAGGTTCATCTAATATGTATATAGCAGTAATAAGTAATTTTACCATTTACACAAATTTAAGTAGAAAAAGATCGAAATTAAAGAAAAGCAGAATAAACAGATGGATAATCAAATGTGGTTTTTCATGGAAAAAGTAATGCAAAGATTTCTACTGTATAAATAGATTGTGCATAATGACAGAAAATGTTATTTCTACTTTGCTTAATTTCTCATTTTTCTCCCTGACATTTTGAATCCCGCATTAGTCTGTAGAACAGATTCAAAATATCAGAGGTAAAACAAAAAGCCAAACTTTGTCTTCAGGATGTAGTTTCACTAACTTGATTGGGCATTACTCAGAGCAGATCCATTTTTAGCATATTGCAATTTACATACTGACCTTTTCTGCACTGTGGATGAAAATTGGTGCTGTGATGTGTTGATTAGTCCTGTAAAATAACGTTTAAGATTTCATTTAAATTTATTGTTTGGTGAACAATTATGACATCTACTCTATTACAATAATAAAATCATCCATTACAATAATAAAAATAAATCTAGATTGCTTCCAGATAGCTGAAAAAGATGGTCTTTCAAAGCTAAGTTTTATTTTCAGAAATGCTCACTGATATTCTCTGTCTTTGGTAGCTCTCAGTGAAGTGCAGGACTGTTGAAAGTTTAACAATCTTATGCAGGATGGATGTAGACATCAGGTCTGAAATGGGGGAATGCATATATTTGCATGTGTGCATATGCTGACAATAATAGTTGGGAAAAAGGTCACCTCAAAACTTGAGACAGAGCAGCTACTCCAGGTGAGCTGCGTAAATGGATGTTTTATTTCTCTTCCAGTGTGATCGCTGCATAGTTTAATATGAACTGAGAGCAGACTTACTTCAGGGAAAATGATCTGGAGTAGTTAATGTGTAGATCGCCCTAAGTAATGACTGCAAAATATGTGCATAATTACTTTGAGCTGCTCAGGTCCCAGGGAGAGCACCTGCTCCAGTTTAGTACTGTAGGAGAGAGAGTGAGCAAGAGGAGACGGTCTAGACAGGAGTATCAAGGAATACCAAAGGCATGGGAAGCCTGAGTTCTAAGTAAGGGTTTAGCAATGCTGCTTAGTTTTGCAAAAGAAGATAATTGGGCAGACCATGACAATAGTTCTCATGGCATGGATATAGGTTAGCTGTGAAGAAGAGCCAACATTACTTGTGGATGTAGCAGGACACTTACAGTTGTGTCTGCAGTAAGACAACCCTGTCCTGGGAAAAACACTCTAAAGAAAGGAAGAGATGAGCAGTGTAAGATGTTGCCTAGGGTAGGTGTAGTGTTTGAAGCTAGCATAAATGGGACTGGGTTTGCAGGAGAGATAGACCAACCAGCAGATCTCCCTCAGTCACAACTGGTGAGGTGCTCACCTTGTCTCAGCTGAGACACACTATAGTAGTCCCAATAGGTAGCTTCTAGTATACCAGAATTTATATAAACCCCCATAAGATGAAACCCCTTTAGACTGTTGCTGTCCTTCACTACTTCACCCTGCACTTATGCAAATCCTGCTCACAAATTACAGCAGTGTGTCTGTATGGACAGATGAAGTAAATCCACTGCTGGACTGGAGCTGATCCTGCATTGAAAGAACAAACTTTAAACTTGTTTAAATGCTAAAAGCCTGTTGAATGCTGCAGTTAAGTTCTTAATGCAAGGCTTTAGGATGTTTCATTACTATACAGAAATTGGGAAAATAAATGCAGATTGTACTGTTTCAGAGCGGTCATTTGGTGTTTAACTTTCAGCTATGTGTCTTGGAAAAAGGAAGCAAGCTTTCCATCCTTCACACTCCAGTGTTCATTCTGAATGACGTTTAATGTACAGCCTACTGTGGCACCTCCTTTAATTAGCACTTGCTGCTTTTCTTCTTCTGAAGACAATTGTGATAGTGGCAGACTTCATGTCTTTATTACCAGCGAGGTGGGAAAGGCTCCTGTAACTTCTGTAACTGATGGGCTGAGACAGTCTGGGTGCCCGCAGTTCCTAATGAGCAGCGCATGACACACTGCAGAGTATTGGCAGGATTAACGAGCCCAGATTTCCTTACCAGCACACTGCCTTGTAGTAGCAGCACAAAGAAGGAGTGAGAGCATTAGCACACAGTCTGCAATGTACCGTTGTACTGATAGGAAAATCCTTTGCAGCCAGCCACAGGAATAGATATGAAGAAAACCCTTCAGGTTTCTATTTGTAAATCAGGATTCATGCAGGTGGCTGGGGACTGATCACTGTTATCAGACTGAAGCCCTAAAGGGGGAATCTGCCATTGGCCTTGTTTTGGGAAAATATTCCCATCTAGGAAAACAGATCAGAATACACTCCCCTCCAAAACTGTTCCCAGTTCTCTTGGCAACATCAAAGGGTATTTTTTCTTTGTTGAAGTCCCTGTCAGTAATTTTGTGACATCTTTGACAACCTACCTCATTTTAACAAGAAAATATTATCATATAAGGCCTCTGAACTAAATAATACTAATTCTGATGTTTTCTAATCAATAGATCCCTGCTAAGTTTTCCTCTGTACTGGTGAGATTGTTTTCTAAATGCTTTAGTTGGGAAAGCTAATGAAACTTGCAATAGTTTCTGTCTAAGAATTTTCAAATACCTGATTTTCATCTGAAGTTTGTGATTTGGTGATACAGACAGCTCTAAGGAAGTGTAATCTTTCAGGTAATCTTGAGAGTGTGAGGACACAGAGAGACTCATTTGAATTGAATCGCATATTATAACCGTTCAACTCATAATTTGGCATCTAAAGTGCTTAAAAACACCCACTGATTTCTTCTATTTCCTGACTCTTAAGGAAGACCAGAAAGATGAAATGTTAGGAGTCTGTATGGAGTGGGATGAAAGAAGACAAACGAACTGAGTATGTGCTTTAACCTACCTTCCTTCAAGGAGATGAGCAGCTGCACACTGAAGAGACCAGTGACTTTATTTGAGATCAAAATCTAAGTGCAGTACAGGACTCCTATGTAGGTAAATGCATGAAGGTTTTGCTGTGTGACACCTATTTCTCAGAGTCTGAAGGTTATTTCAGGCTTAATTCTTGGTGTTCCTTATTGAACTTATACATGAACCCCCTCCAGCTGCCCATAATGAGAGATGCCTTGGAGAGGAGTGGAATCAAAGTCTTACCCCTAGGCTAGTGGGTTGGGGCTGACAGTGTTCAGTTCTGGAGCCAGGCAAGTCGTATCCATCCCTGTCTCCCGAAACCAGGAGGAAATGCCCTACACACAACAGATCAGGTTGGCAGCACCGAGGCTTTCCTATTCCTGTTTCTCATCTTGTCTGATTTGATCTCTGACTGTGAGCTTCCTTGATAGGTAGGTAGAATTAGCCACAGTGGGGGTCTCTTGGCATCCCTGCTGAAGCCTTTTCTCTTTTTAAATAAAATATTTAAATATTCCCTGAAAACGCAGAAAAAACAATTTCAGTCTTTCCTGGGAGAAATCTGTGCAGCATGGAACTGAAATCAGTCTGGAGTTGTTTTACATGGATCTAGAAAACAAAACAAGACAAAAGAAAATATCCACCAGCTATGAAAAAGTACTGAGAGAACCAAGCATTGCCCAGCATCAAGTGAGCGTTCGTTTGGTGAGAATGTAAAAACATAGATTTCTTACAGAAATTATTTACCTGGTAGTACTAATTTTGTAAGACAGAAGAATGTTTCAGAAATCAGCTGTCCAGTTCCAGAGCAGCTGAGGCTTACAAACAATGGGTACTCATAGACTGGTGAAATTTCATCTGAAAGCCTTGATCTCAGGCAGTGCATCTGAGTTGTGAGACAGTGCACCAGTGAGGGCTGTGGAATTGCAAATGAGCACCGCGCTCCTCTTCTCCTGGGTGGTGTAGGCAGCTTTCTGCTCCAGGCTGCTGCCTACCTTGCCTGCTGCCTTGAGCTATCTCTGCTTTTCTGTGAAAGAATATAAGCAGTGGGTAGAGAAAAATTCTCTTGAGTTAAATGGGAACAGGATCAGGATCAGACTGCTTGTTGTTTTTTTTGGTTTTGCAAAGTCAAAGTCTTTCAGGTGAATGTCATCTCTATTCAACCACCTGAAACAGGGAACTGACCATCATTGTAAAGAGGGTTTCACTTGAGATCATTCTTGTGTACAGCTGCCAAATGTTATAGCTGGGCCTCAAATAAAATCTGGGTGTTATATCAAAGACCAGGAGAACTGTGATTACCACTGCCTAAGAATTATGGAAAGTCATCCGCCCATATATTCATCATGATTTTTTAAAAATAAAATTAGTGCAAGTTCTTTCCATCTGATTTAATTATTTTAAAAATTGTTGGGAATTTCGATAGCTTATAATTAAGAAAAAAAAGGTTTTACCTTCATGTCAGAAGTTTTCCCCACTGAGCAGTAACAACAACAAAAAAGGCATACAGGTTGTTACCTTGTAAGTGTGATTTTTGACACTGCAGCTAGGTTGATCTACTTCTAAACTCTTGGCTATTTCAGTGATGAACAAATCCTAACAAATAGAACTTTTTGTTTAGCAGCTTAAAATCTTCTTCCTATTAACAAACAGACTATGTATAAAATACTGGTCTTCCTAAGAGAACGTTAATAAAGAATGTATGGTACTGTTAAATGTTCTAGTAGCTAAACCAAGCAAGAAATATGCTGGCAATGACTAACATCTGAAATCTCAGATTCCTCCTAGGAGTACCTGGATTCTCCAGGATTATGCTGCTTTGTGCAACTGTTTGCATTTTGAAGCATTGAACAGTGCTTTTGTAAATGTGCTGTGAATGCAGGTGGACATTTTTCAGTGGTTATTCAGTAGACCTTCAGTCACTGTCTCTGAAAAATGGAACAGATTTTATTAAAAAAACCTTGTAATTAATAAGAGTTGGTGTATTTGGTGACTTTTCTCTGTTTATATCTACTGTAGGTGTTTTGGTGTGGAGCCAATCAGATTTCTTTCTGCAGGCTGGTCTCTGAATTTTATTAAGTCTTCTCCTTAATGAACAAGCCCCTTTTTCTTCTTTTTGTCTAGCTCTCTTTGAGAGTTGTAGAACTCCCCTTTGTTTTTGAGGATAATGACTCTCATATATGATTTTTTTTTTGCTCTGTGGCATCTCACTTCAGAATTTGAACCAAACTTCAGAAGCACAGCTGGCACCCAAAGACAGCACATCTGTCTGCTGGAAAACTAAGGCTTAGTTATCTCAACATCAGTAGTTTACACTCTGAGTGGGGGTACTTGGATTTGATATCTGTGAGGATAATACACTATGTACTCCTTTAAGGATAATTTGTGCAGTATCTAAAGGCAGTAATACTTATAGGAAAATGTTGTCTGTATGAAAGAAACTGAAAAAATATCTAAGGGTTATTTTAGAAAAGCACCAGTGGAAAAAACAATTTGGAAGGAAGAGATTTTTGCCTAGTTTTCTAGCTAAGTCCCTATTGTCCCCAAAATAATGCTTTCAATGTAAGAATGCAATAATTCCGTGTAGCATTTTTGTGAAGAAATGGGCAATTCAGTTTCATTACCTTCTCTTCTACTTACTGAATTTGAAGACATTAACTCCTTCTTTGGGACTAGGCAAGCAGTGAAATGACTTCAGATGATTTTTCCAGCATACATATGTTGTGTAGAGACATCTAAAAATAATCATCCCCTCCTAGCTAGGGAAATTATCCTGGCAAAGCCCCTAATACATACGAAGCGATGCCAATGGAAAAGTGCTGCTGCCTTTATCAATTTAGCTGATGCCATTTCGGGGAGATGACGCAGTGTTGGTGGGAGAGGGTTTCCTTCTGCTGGTGTGCATGTGAGGAGAAGGTCAGGAAGAGGCTGATTCTGTCAGGCTTGGTACATGCACCAGCACGACAACACCGAATGCTCAATCCATCCGCCTTGGATGTTCCCCTGTGCCCATCCCACTCAGCGCTCCCGAGTGCGCCAGCAGGTCAGCACACGTGATGTGCTCAGAACAACAGGCTTAGCTGGTTGCTCCAATTTAGGACAGCAGGCTGCAGTACTCAAGTGCCTCCCCTCCTTGTCATTACCCCCAAGCAGCCCTGGTTAATGTCAATTGCATCTGCTGTTACTACTCCTGCCATTTCTTGACCCTCCTTTTTGCCGCCCCTGTACCTCTTTTCTCCACTCCGGTCTTGTCCCTAATAAACAACCCACCCTTAATTGCTTTTTCCCCACCTTGATCTCATTTTTTCCACATCCATCTCAACCTTGTAAACCTGGCCTCAGGTGACAGGATGGGTTCTGCTGGCCCTGTGTGGCTGTACTCCCCAGCATGTCCTCTGCCCTCCCCTTTCCCCATCCATGGCACTCGGCCATCTCTTGCCAAGCTCCCCTTCACCCATCAGTGAAATCATTGAAACTTGTATAAAGAGTGCAGGAGTGAAAGTTCCCAGATTTTATTGAGCCTGTTCAATGAAAATGAGTGCAAATGAAGAAGTACAGAATTTGGCATGAGAAGCTCTTCTTTGTGTCCTAATCCCTTGCTAGAGGAACATGGTACAAAATAGCTGACGTCAGTAGAAAGACTCCCTTGGCTTCATGGGCCTTCCAGCATACCCTTATCTTTTCTCTTACTATCTTAATGTTGGCAGGATGACTAATACAGACAAATATCCTAAAGCTGACAATGACATCTTAAATCTGTCATAAAGGATCGAACAGAATACTTATTTCTACAGCTGAGCAGATTTTTCATGAGTTATAGCCCATTATTCTGCAAAAAAAGTGTTAAGGATGAATAAAATCAAAATGAAGAAATACTTGTAAATTATAGCAAAAGGATATATGATTGAAAAAAAAAGATAACTGGAAGAGAGACACATATTTTGGCTATAGCTGTTGATCACAATACCTGAGAAATGAAGCCTAGTGTAGTTATGAAATTCCAGCAAATTGATGGATTGTAGCGATATCAGTTTGTTCAGGAGAGATGTCTGTGTTACTAAGGCATTTCTAATGATCCAGTACTGTCAAATTCCAGCACTCAGGAACTGTGAATCAGGTCATTACTGCCAACTCTGCTATTTCATTCCGAATTTTTAAGACTTTTTTTCATTTTATTGTCTGTGTGTCATCAAGGACAGCATTTTATATTCCACTATCCCCTGCAGCTTCTGTGCCAGTTCAGAAAAGGCTGATAGTACACCAGTCTCCCTTTTGAGAGACCTACAAAGATTTTTTTTTTAAAAAGCCTGGTTTAAAAACATATCTCATCCTGTTTCTTAAGTCTTTTTTTTTCCTATAATTTGGATAGGATACCTCAAAGAAAATTCTATTTTTAAGTCCTTATAAATAACTTCTTATGTAAGATTCTTCAACAACTTCACAGATACTAAAAAATAAGCCCTCTCCAGAAGTTAGTACATTTTGTGCTTCCCATATAATCTGCTTTGTCATTTAGACCAAAGTCTCTTAGTGGATGGCAGAGCAAGAAAATAAATCTGGGAATCTTGTTCTGATAAAGTTTTCCCACAGTTGGTTCCAGATACCTTCCATGAACAATACTAGGTGTTCTCTCATTCTGTCAATATCTTTGGGTTCTTTCTGATTAATCTATCTGTTTTTCATAGTAGAGATACTCCATTTGGAATTGCACAAAATAACAGAAACCTCCATGCTGTAATTTTTTTCCACAGAAATTTCGCTGTGAGCTTTTGCAATCTCCACATATTGTATCTTGGCACAAAACACTACCTCTGCTTATGGTTTGCATCATTAACTATCAGATTGGCTGCTCACTGTGTTTATAGGATACAACAAGAAATAGCCTGTTAAATCTGGCTGCTTGGTAAAACTGGTGTTAGTTGAATCATTGCGCTCCTGTGTTCCCACATTGTACAGAGAACAAAATCCCATAAAACTAATAAGCTGTAAAATAGAATTAAAGTCAATGGCAAAGACTATGCCCAAGTGTTGTAAATAAATTGAGAATAACTTTTCTGAAGTCTAAAAAAGTGATTCCCTAAACACTGAGAGCAGACCAGAAATGCATTCTGTAAAGCTGTTTTGAAGTAAAAAATGCATGCCAAGCATATATGATATTAATAATAGCAGTTCTGATGGCTTATCTGTAGATCTTACCGGCATACTCTTGGAACTGAAGCGAGTATTATCATCTCCACCTTATGGATGAGGAAGCTGGGTAACTGTAAGAATAAATTTTCAACACGGAACATGAAGCAGTGTTGATTCCAATTCCCGTTGCAACTCCCCAGCTTTAATTATTTTTCTGTGAGCTTCGTTTGTTTCTCTTCATTATACAGAACGTGTTCTTTCAGCACAAGGTAATTTGGATAACATTGAATGTAGATTAGATCCATATATTAATACTTATGAAACTTATTAATTCTAAAATTGCTCTGATAGATTAGCTCCTTCCCATCACTGGATGGGAAAATGCCCACATCCTTAATTTAGATCGGTGTGTTGCTTTTCACACTTAATATTTTTCTGCTTGAGACGCTATGAAAAGCAATAGGAAAAGAATGTCTCTGATGCTTATTTTAGCATGTTTCCAGATAAGCCTGGTGGGAAGTATGTGGAATATCTCTTCTAAGATCATGTATTTTCACTGTCCTTTTCAATATCCATGTGATGCTGCTGAGATAAATCATGGGAAGCCTCAGTATCAGCAATACAAGGATGATTTCCCATTCTGCTTGTCCTGATTGATGTGAGTGGCATAAAAACTGTCTCTGAGTGTCTGGCTAAAATCAAACTGCGTATTAGTTAAATAGAAATGGTGCTAAATGAAGGACTGAAATCTACTGAAAAAGTAGCGGTTTCCATCTTGTCTTGTGTTTGGGACTCGTTTTGCTTGTGGCTTCTCTCTTGACTCTCTTTGGCTTCCTTATTGTCTTTATTTTCAGGGCAACCTTTCCTGAGAAAAGCGGAGAAAATTAATCTGGTAACTTGACTTGGATAATCCTCACGTTTTTGTTGTCCATCCCTTATCAGTGCAGTGTGTTTATGTAGAGCTTTAACCAGAAGACTCTTCAGTTCCTTGAAACTGTTCAGTGTGCTGCACCTCTGGGAGCACTCCCTGCTTTATCACTGTCTTGCCCCTGGGGCTCCATACCAGGTGGGATTCAGCATCTTCCTGCTAACCTTTGAAGTCCTCTCTGCTGGGTGTCTTAAAGCTTTCCTTGAATGGTGATTGCCCCTGCTTGCAGCTATGTTCTTCAAGGGTCTCTTTGTTTGTCAGGCAGCACATGCACAGGAGCAGCACACAGAGACGGAGTCATCTGGGTCATGACTTTGGCATTTGGCAGCGGAACCCCTGTATCTGAGATCCTCAGGAATGAAATGCTACATCCAGTTTTCCTGTTGCACCGTCACACAAACAAGATGTGAAATTAGAACAGAAAGGGAGATTAATTGGAAAATTGGAAAGGAGGCGAAAGGAGAGAGGAGAGAATTATGTATTAAAAGAAAAGCCTGGCCCATCCCACTAACTCAGGAGAGCAAAGAAACATGGATTGATACCTTGGTGTTACCTCAGGCACACAGCCATCATGAAACACTGTTATAGTGAGAGTTTAACAAACTTAATAAAAGGGGTGGATAAGATTTCTCCATGTGATTTTTGGTGTGCTTTCTGGGGAAAGTGTATCTGCTCATACGAGGGTTTTGCTTCAGACACTGGCAGGATGTTGCTTCCATACTGACCTCCCTCTGCCCTTTCAAGACCCCTAATTTTACTGCTTTGATAAATACATGCCCTAAGTCCTAAACAGGGGTTGAATGCAGGCAATAGTGAAGCTGGAAAGATCTTAGCCAACTGCTGACAAACCAGGGAAAGCAAAAGAGCTTCAGATGTGCAACTCACAACTCAGGGGAAGCAGGTGGTGCTGAACAGGGCCTTACAATTGAATTTCCCCTGCTCAATTTTTCCATGCTGTCCTTCCAGAGGCTTGGACTCCTTGTGTATTGTCTCCAGCATGGACCTATGCCTCTGTGCACCTACAAGCAGGCCACCCTTAAAGCTGTTATTTCTTTCAATGGTTTGGCTTCCTCTATCAGTCTAAGCTTTTATAACACCTGCCCAAGGCCTCATCATCTCAGGACAGGTCAATATGGATCATATTATGATGGGTCATATACTATTAAAGCATATTTAGATTTAGCTGTTAGAAATATCTTTCTGAGTTGTAATGCAGTTCCAGTGCTTCATCTTTGCATCTTTACATCTTTACCTTTTATAAGCAAATGTAAGCTTTCTGTTTGTAACCTCACTCTCTGTATAGCAGATACATCTATTTGTGGAGCTTTCAATGGCTTCTCTCTGACAGGCTGTGCTGTCCCTGAAGGCCATCCAAAAGCTCCTTGTTAAAAATTTAAAAGTCTCCCGTTCTCGTTTACATCATTCTGCAGCCCCTCATGTTCCTCCTCTGCACCTGTGAGCTGTCTCACAGTGGAAGTGCTATCACAGCGGATGCAGAGATGGGGTGTTCTGCCAAGGAGTGGCACAAAGGCTTGGGGGTGGCGAGGTGAGCTTCCCAGGCATGCTGCCTGTGGAGGTGTGGAGCTACTGAGATCAGCAGAGAAGGCGTCAGGGTGAATGCAGTAGTAGAAATCTGGCAGCAACAAAATGCTGCACCAGAATCTTCCAGCCGTGTCTTGGTAGCCTGTAGCTGAAGGTAAAAACATTGATGACACAGCAAGCTGAAGAGGTCAGTTGCAGCTTCCTCACTGCTCAGATTGTCTTTTGGAAGGGTTATTGTAGGTCTTATTGAGATGTGCTCCATAAACTACTTTTTAAATTCTATTTGTTTATTCATTTTGCTCCTAATTTCATACACTTACTTTTTTCTGGTAGGAACAGGGAAGAAAGTATTTAACATCTAGGCTAATCTTGGATTTTAGTGTTGTTAACAAAGTTTGTGTGGGAAGTTCAGCTTGCTAAATCTGTCAGCTTTCATGTGTGTGGTCTTTATTATTCATTTGACCCACTATTACATTTAGGTAACTTAGCAATGATGTGGACTTGGATTCTTGCTGGAAATTTATTCTCGTGTCTCAGTAGTACTAGATTCATGACTTGATTAAGTGCTAAAGGGAAGACTGACCTTACCAATTCATATTGTCATTCTCCAGAACATAAAATTAGCACTTTTTAGTGCCTTTCTTCAGGGTATAAGAATCTAAACACAAAAAAAAAGTTCTTATGAATCGTGTTGTCTTTAGGGTTCTTTTTCCACAGTGCAAGACTTATAATCTTCAAAGGTGTTTCAGAAAACTTCAGAAATAATTTAACAATTAAAAAGTAATTTCAATGCATGGAGTCGTAAATACCCTAGCTCATTACAAAAGACATCAACCCGTCCTGTGTTCCTCTGGCATGCCATTTTACGAGACAGGGCGAACCTCATGTCCCTCCCCTTGCCTCAAGCGGCTGTGGTCTCTGCCACTTGGTGCCGGCTGCGGTGCTCACCGGCCGCCTCACAGGGAGAATTCAACTCACTAACCCAGCACAAAACTCACCCAGCAAAGAAGTGGGTATTTTCTGCAGGGTCAGCGAAGCGAGTCAGGTCATGCAAGGGGTAGAAGGGGGCTGTGCTACAGAGAACAAAATCTTTTATGTCTGTCCTCATTAAACATTATGTCTATCCTTAAAGCCATCACCAGTTTGTATAGTGTTTTGCATGTAGATTTTCAAGTGGGTTGACTGTTAGCCTCATACTTAAAACTCCCTTTGTCCCATGTGTTAGGTCTTCCTTATTCTCTTTATTTTGAAATTTGGCTGTTAATATATATTAATGTGTTGCATTTCGAAGAGTTCTGCTATACAGCAAAGTAAGCATTGTGGTGAAAGGCATTTTCTAGAACCATTGGCATAATTATTCCTTTATTAAAAATAATTTCAAGCAACAAATCAATGCCTGATGTGATCTATATACTAGGAATAAAAAATGCCCTCCTGTATTTGCAGTAAACTTTCATCCATTAGAAATATGCCAGTAGACATTAAAATCAAATCACCTAAGGAAAGCAGCTTAACTCCTCTTTATCTTCAGCAACTTCAGCAGTTTTGCAGAGCCACCTGTAGCTCAGAGTGGTTCAACAGCTCCCCACTCATGACCCCGTACAGCCATACCAGGAACTAAATAAACCCTACTTACTAGCAATTAAAGTGATTTAATTTAAAACACACTGACAGATGCATAATGGGTTAATTAGAAAATAAGTAATTAGCAAATAGGATGGAAAAGGTTAAAAGGTTATGGACTTTTGTTGTTTGCTTGGGAGAGATAGCGAAATCATCAGCGATTAAACTTTTTCTTTTAATTTCTGGGCTTAATTCTATTATTGTTAGCTGTAAATGAGGCAGCAAACAAGAAGAGAGGTCTAAAAAAATAAGAAGAAATCACTGTTTTATCAGACATACTGAAAGGCCATTGTTAACACTTAGTCTATGTGGTTTATTTCCAGTCTGCACACAAAAGCAGGCACACATCTATTGTTTGTACTTAATATCAGGGTATATACAACTTCTGAGAAGAAGTAGTTGTCCTCTCCTCTCTGCATTGGGCCCCCAGTGAGGTCAGGAAAAAGGGTATAAGAAGTGATAGAGATTAGAACACACCTCTTAGGAAAGTCTGCCTGCCTTGAAGATTAAATCAGTGAATTATTTAGTTGGGAATATGCCATAATGTGTTTGCTCTCAAAAAAGAAAATGTTAAAAAGGAATAGAACTTTGAATACAGTAACTTCTGAGCTGTGAAAATCCTCAGCTGAAATACAGTTGACTTCATGCAGTGCTGGTTATACAGACAAAGCCATTACAGAGGGTACAAGCAATTTTGTGTTATAAAAAGCGAAATAAGAGCTTCTATTTAATTTTTACAAGTATTATTCCCTCTCTCCACGACTTTTGTCTGCCCAAAACCAGAAGCAAATGGGCATTTAGATAGTTTTAATACAGTCATATTTTATGACCACTAGCTTATTGCCAGGTAACTTGAAACTCTTTATTTATTTATAATAATAATTATAAATGTATTTATATATCTATGAAACATGTGGTTTGTATTTTGAAATTTTAGAGGGAATGTTTGCAGTAAGGTTTCTCCAATCTGAGCCTAATTTTTACTGAAGTCATTGAATTTTTTCTTTTGAAAAATAAGCTTTTGGGTGAACCTCAGAAATAGCAATATGGAGTTTTCCATTTCAAAATATCAATTAAAACCAGGCACGAATTTTTCTTTTTAAATATAGCTGCCTTCTAACCTAATTACATGTCCGCCAGTAACCATTAGCATAATTTGACCAAATTTCCCATAACAGTCACATTCTTCCACCATTCCTTGCTCTCTTTTGAGCATGGCTGTCCTGTGCTCACTTCCTCGTCACTTCACCAAGCCACAGTTGACTCTCAACAGTCGGTCCAGCCCCTTAATCACTTAACTTTACGTATTTTTCCCTCCCTTTCTACTAGTCATACTTTTTTGTGTCTCTGGTGTGCTTTCAATGTGCCTTCAGCAATGTTTTCTGCTTTACTGCTTGATATAAAGCCTGAACCTACACGTTCAGAGATGCACTGTCCTCTTTTGGTGTGTGTCACACTGTCATCAACCCTCTGATGCCCATTTCCCTTGGGCCACATCTGCAGTGGCAGGCAAAGGCTCCAGGTCTGCCAGTTTGACTTTGTGGAAAGGATCTTGCAGAGATTTTAGCGAGTCTTTATTCACCCACCATGGATTTTGCTGGCCGGGGATATAGATTTCAGAAAACAACTAACTTCTTGTTCTGTTACTTAAATTCTGTTGAAAATCAACTCCTTCAAAATTTTCCCCCAATTATAATTGAGTTTAAGCCATATATTTCTGGTCTGGAATCTGTGTCGAACATTTCAGAATTCAGTGGTTTGGCAATTCAGCTATCAGTTTTTAGGAAAAATAGAATCAAATTTGGAAACTCATCAAGTCACACAATAGACAAAACCCATGAGAGTAAACCCATAGCTGTAAAAGCATCTCTTGTTTTATTTTCCAAGGTTTTCTGCAAAGTTCTATATATTTGCACACTGTAACTCAAAGCCTGCAATACAGATAACAGTTTTTCATTTAGAATTTGTTTTTCATTTTAGAATTTATTTTTTCAACTAAGTGGTCACTTTCTGAGGCTCTGGTTAAGAAAAACAGAAAGCCTAAAGCTGAGTTAATTCTGCCGTTCATATCTGAATCCCTGAAAATAGCTCAAACAAATGCCAGTACCGATCTTTAGGGTAATACTTATCCCTATTGAGAGTGACATTTGTAGATTAGAACATACTCATTTCCGCTTCACTGATTTTTTAGGCACAGCATATATAAGATGCATTGACAAAATGTATTCATGTTAACAAGATTCATCCAGGTACCTCCCCTCCTGACATTTAAAAAATATTCTTTTTCTTAATCTATTCCATCATAAGGGGGGAAAATTCCCCAGTTTCAAGGAAAGTCTTTGAAATTTATTGTCTTTGGGATTAACTAACATTGGTCAGTTGCAGACTAGGTAGGTAATTCAAGACAACCTTCATCTAATATACACTTGTAAGTGACTAATCAGAGAAATTAACATTGAAGATAAACTGTCCCTTGTTGAAATTTCAGGGAAAGCTAATGTTTCCCGAGTCAACAGAACAAAACAGACAAACAAGAAAAGTTTTATGTCAAAGCTGTTGTCTGAGTGAACACCCATGTGCTGGAGAAAGAACACGTAAGCCCTGAAGTGTCTCAAAAAACCACCGAAATAATCACTCAAATTAGAGATCTTTTATATTACCCCGCTTTGCTTTTCTATCATTCTTGGCCCTCCAGGATCCTTGCTCAACTGGATATTTATTCAAGTTGGTAGAGGTCTTTGTGAATTAAGGCTTAAATATTTAATGATATAAACATCACTTGATTCAGTTACAGATCAGCTACTCTTTTGCAAATCTGGCTAGCTCACAGAGTAATGCTTCACGTTAAGGGAGTCACTCACAGGCAATAGAACCCTGGTTATCAAAATAGTGGCTAAACAGGGCTGTCTCCAGTTCTGTGCTCCTCTCATGCCCTCCTGTGTACACAAGTAGTAGGCCAAAGCAAAGTGCTAGAGAGCTGACATTTCTGCTAGGGGATGAAGTAAAGCAAAGAGAAGGCTGCAGCCCATTATGCTGACTGAGTGTTAAGCTGAGTGTAAGTAGATTTCTTAGAGCCTTTACATCTTAGGGGCTGTCAGCAGCTTCAGATTGTGATAATAAGTGATTTGAGATACTCTGGAAATGAGATAACATTACTCATTTCTGTAAGTACAGGGCGAGAGGAGAATTACATATTCCATTTTCTGCTTGATGCCCAGGTGGTTTAAAGGTAATATTACAGTCTCCCTCTGAGTTCTTTCAATGATACTTATGAAACTGCCTTTCTAATCTGTTCAGGCTACTGGGAAACCAACAGACACACTAAAACTCTGTTTCTTTTTGCATATGAAGAAATGCATTATTATATTTTCCATGCATAACATTGCATTATTATATTTTTCATTTATAAAAATATATATTTACCCCAATACAGTAAGTCATTAAGTTTTTATGAAATCATAAAAACAACTATTATCTTGCTTTTGTCTTGCATTACTTTATTTTGCGGTGCTGGGTCTCTTTTTTTTTTTGTAGCTATGTTCAAACCAACAGCTTTATCATTCAGGCTGTCCTGCAAACCATATGCCAGATCCAAAGCCTTACCACAATGAGACTATAGGAAGAATTAGTTTTTCTGTCTAAATCAGTTGTGTTCATCCTGCAGATCTGCTTATTGAAGCACAAGAGCTTTCAAAAACCTGTAAAACAGTGAAGTTACCATTATCTTTTATGAGACTTATTGTCTGCATGTAATAATTTTCTGGCTTTCATGCTGTAAAAAATTTGCTGATGCCTGCACAGAGCTGAGCATGAGTTGAGTCTGTGTGAGGAGGATATTACACAGAACTACTGGACATTCCTATTAGAAAGCTCAATAGCTCTTTGCCTCTTTGTTCTTATGTTTCGGGATAGACTGCAAATATCTGTATTATACAGATAGTGCACTGTGGTTTTGATTTTATGCTTTATTGCATGTTTTTGTGTCCTCGTGAGTTGAGCTATACTGGCAATAAAAAGCATGAGTCAAAGACCACTTCTGAGCTTGTGCCTACAAGCTAGTTCTTATGGGTGCATTTCATTAAAAATACTTGGAAAACTAGATAGATTTTTATTTCTCATGCAATGCACAATTGTTCATTATGTTTTGCAAGGGAGGAAATACTGCTGGCTTATGATAAATGTATCATGTACCATAAGCCATGGTCTAGTACATTTTGTACTGAATGTGTATAACTTGCAAAATCCTCTGTATAACTTGCTCAAAAATACTAATTTTTCTTTGCTGTTAAATATTGAAATATTAAATATTGAAACAAATTTTAAAATTCAGTTAGGCATCAATACAGCCTGTGGGCTACCTTGTAATTTTTCCTGATGCGGAGCTGCTACTCTGGATTTTTCACTAAAGGTGAACTTAGAAGTGAGAGCAACTTTCACAGAAGGAGTTTGCAGAACAAAATATTCAGATGATACATCCCGTAATTCATCATCCCCAAGCCAAGATAGCCCCCAGGAAAAAAAGTACCGTAACTTGTGGAACGGCAGGGCGTGAGGGACTGGTGTCCTGGGGCGCTCGCTCTGACTGCGATGGAGCTTTCCCCCTGTGCCCGGTTCCAAAGCCTACATGCTCTGCAATCCCGCTCCGTGCCCTCGTCAGCTCCCTGCTGTGTCCCAGGACCTGGGCAGGCTCCCCCCCGTCCCCGGGTCTGCCAGCAGCCCGTCCCTCTTCTCGGCACAAGGCTGTTCTCCCTGGAGGCAGCCCAGCTCCCGGCAAGCGTTGTGTAAGAGTGTTGTGTAAGAGAGCCAGGGATAAGCCAGAGACATCGCGAGTTGCAGGTAGGGTTACAGGAGGGACTTGTGCAAATGAGCCACGTTGTCCCATGGCCCTTCCTCTGGCTTTCAAAAGGGGATGTCAAGGAGCAGTCCAGCAAGGAGCCAGGCAGCTTGTCAGTGCTTCTGAGAGGTGCAAAATCCCTTTTCCCACCTGTTCCTGCCTTGAGAAGAGACAGGAGGCAGCAGTGCTTGTCCACCCTGTGAAGCTGCTTGATGAGTGGGAAGAGAAGCCTGACGCCTGCCAGAAGGTGTGCGGTTCATGGTATGGACAGGAACCAGGATTCAAACCACAAAATTACCCTGGCCCTGGCCTAGAGGAGACTGGCAGCCACCACTTAAATCTGAAGCCTCAGAATACGGTCAAAAACACCCTCATCCCCTGGGCAGCACTCCTTTTATATAGTCATTGGTTAATCTGATGCATTCATGTGAAGGAGGAGGCACTTGGTGAAAGTGGGAAAACACCTAACTACACTGATTAATGCTAATTGGTTAATCGCCTTTCATTATGGAAGAAGTAAGTATGCGCAGTAACTGGCAATATGGCTAGGCAGTGCTTCTGTATTGGAGACCAAAGCCTGAGAATTAATTCCAAATATCACCTATTCAGGCTGGAGGAGCTGAAGATTCCAAACATGTCTCTTCTTTAAAATTTATTTTGGGGCAGTATAAGAATATTCTTTTCTTGGTGCAGGGTTGTCGATCTGAAACAACACTCAGTATCAGGATGGAGTATGTTTTTTGCTGCTTCTGTTTGAGGTATCCAATATGATCATGAGGACTAGCCTGTTTAAAAANGTAGGGTATAACCCCCGTGATGGAGAAGGAGCACACTGCCCAGTCTGCCGCCACAGCTCTCCAGCAGGGAGGTCATGCGGGATGTGAGATAGCGGCCTCTGAATTAGTGCTGCGTGCTCAGGGACTGTGACTCAGAGCCATGAGACCTTGGGTAGCTCTTTTGTGGGCAAGTAAGTGCTCAACACACAAAAGATAATCTAACAAAGCCTGCTCCCTGTTCCCTGTGACGTTAGCAAAGCTTAGCCATAAAAATTATGTCACTTCTGGCAAGAAAGAAACTTACTCTGCAGTGTCTGTAAAGACCCCCAGACATTACTGGCCTGATGTAGTCTGTGACTCATCTGCATCCTTCCCATTCGTGCCTGTTCATGTACTTTGTAGCTGTACACTCTTAAAAAGAACTTGATTTCCTCCAACATCTTACACAACTCTGCCTTCAAGAGGAACTGGCTATAATTAATGTAGACACCACTTAATATTCTTGCTCATGTGAAGTAGAAGCTGTGTTGTGCCTTCAGAAGACTGTGCTATGTATATGCCAGAATGGATAAATAGTTCTGTATTTCCACAATGTTTCCATCTATGGGCCACATTCCTCGGAAAGAAAAATAGGAAATTCTGGCATATAAAATGCGGTATAAAAGCATCCTTTAGAAAAGATCCCAGGACATTTGGGAAGATTATTGAAATCATAAAATATAGCAATTATCATTAAGATTTTAATTATTATTTATTTTTATTTTAATTAATGGTTTAAATAATCATCATAATGATGGTTAAAATCATCATCACAAAGCAGGTATTACAAATGGGCTCAGTTACTGTGGATCTCTTGGCGGTTGCTAAATTGACCTAGCGGAGATGCCAGATGGGCAAGATGCTGTACATTCACAGCAACATCAAGACCTGCTCCAACAAACTTTATCTCTATGCAGGGATGAGGAGAAAAAGAGGATGCACACTCTCCATTTTAAACTGTGGCACACAAGAAGACTGCCAAAGCCAGATATGTAGTGTAATGCTTTAAACAAAAGACCAGCTTTTCTTACAGTCATTTCATAATTAGTTTTTTTACACAAGTGACAGCTGCTTTTATGCCAAGTCCTTGTCTCATCAGGGAAAATGGCAAAACTCCCAGGATAACTAGAATTTTTCTCTTTATACAGAATTCATTGAAGAACATTGTATTTATCCTTTTTTTATTGTCCTTTTTAATAGATTGGTGCAAAACCAATAATTTTAGGTTTAGTAAGTAATTATTTACAGGAGGGGCAGAATTTTTGTTTAAAACACTCAATTGTTTACTTCAAGTATGCTTGTGTGTCACTGAGTCACCAAACCACAATTAAATTCTGGGAAATGGCTTATTGTTGAGGTTCACGATGTCCCATGACGTGGTGGGATGGGTCAGAGTCTGATTTTAATTGGAGGCCTGATCTAAATTTGTATCCTATCAAATCAGGATTGACAAACTGTGAAGGATTTTGAAGTTCCACACGATGTCAGTAGCAAAAAAAAAAGACCTTGCATTGTCGCCTCTGGTTGTGTGGTTTGTACATGGCAAATATCAAGCAGAGTATTTGGTCTTCCCTTATAAGATTAAAGAGATTCCATCTTTTCTAGGAGCCCCAATGAAGTCTTGGGTGGCTTGCTTAGGAGAAAAGACAAGGAGGTAGAAACACATTGGCACACGTATGCTGGAGGATATTTTACCAGTTCATGGACTTGTTAGGGTTGGAAGGGACTTCTGGAGATCATCCAGTCCAATGCTCCTGCCAAGGTAGGGTCGCCTAGAGCAGGTTACATGTGACACAGGAATGTGGCAAGGTGTGTTTAAATGTCTCCAGAGAGGGAGGCTCCATGACTTCCCAAGGTAGTGTGTTCCAGTGTACTGCATCCCTCATGTAAAGAAGTTCTTCCTCATGTTGATGTTCCTGCTGTAAAACTTTAAGTAGGTTTTGCATTGTGCTTGCTTTGCGAATAGAATGAACTTTATATCCTGAAATCAGTAATTTTCTATTAAATATAATATACTACAGGGAGAAATAATTTCAGATGATTAGGAAATTAGAAAGGAAAAAATAAATTGGTGCATATTTTTTTTCTTTTTCCTCTCTGGTGACCAGTGAGGGGACCCGAGGGCGTGGCATGAAGAGATTTTTGTTGGATGTAAGGAAAATGTTCCTCACTCAGAGGGTGGTCAGACGCTGCAACAGTTTCCCCAGGGAACTGGTCAGGGTCCCAAGCCTGCCAGAGCTCCAGGAGCTTGAGGCAACACTCTCAGGCACATGGTGTCATCCGCAAAATCAGAGAGTCATAGAACCTGCTGAGTTGGAAGGGACCCATCAGTATCACATTCCTGGGGTTGTCGATGATCCCAGTGGGTCCCTTCCAGCTCAGGATATTCTATGATTATGGGTTTGTTTGGATTTAATTTTTTC
>VWZT01012501.1:76746-126449 GCA_013397055.1 Pachycephala philippinensis
TTTGGTTTTTTGTTTGTTTGTTTGTTTTGTTTTGTTTTTTAAATCATGAGCAATTCCGACCTTTGGAGTAGCAATTAATTTAACTTAAAGATACGCGCAGACATGCCCGGTTAAGGCAAGGAGGCACGGAGTGATGGAGAAGCCCGGGAATAGCGCTTCGGGCTGCGGCCGCCAGGGCACGCTGCCGCGCCGCGGGCGGCTTCTGCCTTCGGGAGGGCGGGGAGGCCGCGGCTCCTCTCGGCGCTTCTTCCCTGCGGCGCTTCCCTGCGGCCCTTCCCGGCGCCTTTCCCTGCGGCGCTTCCCTGCCGCCCTTTTTCCCTGCGCCTTTCCCCGCGGCTCTTCCCTGCCGCCCTTTTTCCCCGTGGCGCTGCCCTGCGGCTCCCGGGCCGGCGGCCGGCCCTCGGTGGGCGCGGGGCATGGCCCTGCCTCACGCCCCGTCTCGAGTGGCGAGTGTCCCTGAGCAGAGCCTCGGGTGTGGGAGCGGCCCGGAGGCCGATGGGCTGAGGTGAAGCGGCAGCACCGCGTCCCAGATACATTAATTACCCGGTGCTGCGGCTCACCTGGGCTCTCGTTCTGACCCCTGCCTAAACACAGCAGATGTGCTCGATGTTCAGCCTGCTGCTACGGGAGGATGTTTATTTCAAGGGAAAGACTCCCTGTGTGAAGAGACGGTGGCCAAGAGGAAATACGGACAGGGGTATGGCACTGGATGGATATAGAGAAATAAAACCCTCGAGTTTGTTAAAAAATATCAATTTCTTACAATAAAATGGTGATCAGGACAAATTGAGAGAGGTACTACTTCCTCTATAAAGTATCACTTCCACGCTAACATTAAAAGACAGGTGTTTCTTGATCATAGAATGATAGAATCAGCAAGGTTGGAAGAGGCCTTTAAGATCATCCAGTCCAACCATCAATCCAGAACTACCACTGTAACCCGTAAACCACTAAAGCACACCACCCAGGGCCAGATCCAGATGCCTCTTAAATACCTCCAGGGATGGTGACTCTACAACCTCCCTGGGCAACCTATTCCAATGCCTGACTTCCCTAACAGTGAAAAATTTTCTTCTAATACCTAATCTGAGTCTCCCCTGTCTCAGTTGAGGGACGTTTCCTCTGGTCCTCTCACTGCGGTCACAGCAGAAGAGACCGATCCCCACCTCACTACAGCCTCCTTTCGGGGAGTTGTAGAGAGGGATGAGGTTCCCCCTGAGCCTCCTTTTGTCCAGGCTAAACAAACCCAGCTCCCTCAGCCCTTCTTCATAGGACATGTTTTCCTCACAAGCCTTGTTGCCCTTCTCTGGACACGCTCCAGCACCTCGATGTTCTTTTTAAAGTGTGGGGCCGAAAACTGAGCACAGTACTTGAAGTATGGCCCCACCAGTGCTGAGTACAGGGGGATGTTTCAGAGAGCATGACTCTGTTCTCAGGCTGGTTTTCCACAGGCATTAGTGGGGTCAGTTTTAGGCCCGGGATTTCTTACTTAAAAATTCTAATGAGATCTTGTCTCTATTCTGGAGTAATGCCTTTAGGATTGTCTCTGCTTGGGTTGGATTGTTGGCGCTTAAACTAGGGAGCGAGCTGGGATCATCCAGCTGGGCACTGTGTTTTGGGCAGGGATGGCTGAACAAGGGCATGCTGCCTGTGATGCTTCCGTGTGAAAAACATGAGGGCTGGTATAAATACCGACATGGCTGAAGGATGATGTCGTAACTGGTATCCATGACTTTGTCTCCTGGCACTAAATTAGTTTGCAGGGCTTCAATCTTTGCTACCAAACAGAAAAAGAGTATAGTTAATATCTCAGTGTGTGTGTGTATGGACATATGAAAAGGGGACACAATCTAAATATTAAAACCAAAACTTTAAAATGCCAGATTCAGTTCTTCACAGCTGCAGGTGTCTCGTTAATAAAATAGAAGATGTCATTGTTCAAAAGTTAAGTATTAAGTACATATAAATTAGTTTTCTACCAAATGAGTAAAATTACTATTTACATCTCAGAACTTTGTAAAAGTCAATAGACTTTTGGGTTTCAAATGACTGAGGAAGAATCGGTGTAACTGTAACTGTAAAAGAGAATTTTTAATTCCTTTGAATCCTCTGTTTTTACTGAACCTGAGAGTAATGGGCATATATCATTAGAAACTGTAAAGTAGAAACCAATTAGCTCCTAAAGTTACATATTAGACTTAGAGGAACTTCTGCAAAAAAAATAATGGAAAGTGTTCCATGAAATGGGCAGAAGCATTTTTTTTTTCCCTGCATCAGTAGGCACAAGCTTTTACACCTTGCTTCCAAATCCCTGTTAGCCACAGCTCCTCCAGTCCACCGTGCTTTGGACCTGACTTACATTTGTTACCTCATGCAGCTAAGCAAGGTGCTTTGAATTTAATGTGTTAAGCCATCAGACAAGGACCATGCTATTCAAGATCCAGAATGTTCCATCTTGCTTAAATGTTAATGGTATTCTGCAGATACGCGTTTATGGACATATTACATGGGGTTTTTTTCCTTTTTTTTGGCAGGTGACATTGGTGACGGAAGAAAGACAAGAATGATTACATATCCATAACTCCCAGCAGTATGTCAGGTAATCATATTTCATAAGAACATCTATGCAATATTTCTTGCCTTTCTGGAGTGATTATTGCTAAATATTTGCTTAAAAATACTTCTTTAACAATTTCTGAATTCATTGGTGCTGGGAATGGGAATCTTTCCTCTACCTAGAGCACAGAGATGTGGGACACATAGTAATCTTCCCCAACATTTTTGAAACTCTCATCTTCCTTGGTTTGCCTTCCGGAACCTAGTTGTGTTCTAAATGCACATTCCAACTTCAGCATTCCTGCTGAAGCTGCCAGCACAGGAACAGCTTCTGCTGAGTATCCTGGCCTAAGTTGTTTTGTAACATGGACATATCCCCTGAGCTTCAAAGTGAGACAGTCAAACTTATTTTACATAGATTGCCAAGTACACTTTAGAGAATTATTGACTAAGTCTGCAGGTGGGCTGAAGATCCAGAGTTGACACGACCATTAACCATTTTAAGCCTGCTTAACCATCTTATCCCTGCCAGTTGCAAAGCATCTGAAGGCTATGCATAAATTAGCTGTGTCAAAACCTCCATGTATCTAGTCCCAGAACAGAGTATCTAGAAAGATGTGTTTATTATGTGGAGATCATATAGAAGGCCAGAGAATTTCAGACTTCCAGAATTTGTTTTAGTATTCATTAATTTGCCTAAGAAAATGTTCTACTGATACTGTTTGTCAATGTGTATTTCAAGAGCCAAATGTTTAAAAGGGACCTTTCGAAAACCTGTTTGCAAAATGTAACTTGTGCTACATAGGAGAAATCATTACTAACAAGACTGTATTCCTGGTGTTCTGCCCAAGAGACAGCTTATTTTTACTGACTATGCAGATCAAATATCCTTTCCTTTTCCTTAGAAGGCTCCCATCGATTTATACTGGCCAGCAAGGGGTAGCAGCTGCATTCACCAACAAAGACGGTCTTCTGACTTCAGGTTTCTAGATAAGACGTAGAGGGTAAAATTCATGGGAAGAAAGAGTATTATATCAATACATACTTTCATAGTAAAACATATTATTTGATGATATGAAAAGGTGTGTCTTTTTATGGTTTCTTTGCTCCCCATTGAAGCAGAGGTGAATATAAGAAGGAAGCAGGGGGTGTTGAGGCATTTTGTGGAATGAAGTGGAATACTGACCCTTGGTTGGTGTGTCAGGCTCTGACTTAGCATTACTGCCACGTGAGGATCAGGAAGGAGTTAGTGTCCTTAGGCTGCATTGGCAGGGCCTGCTAGAGTGGTTTTGCATTGTCCTGCAGGCATTCTGGGCATGGTGATTTCATTTGGCAAATACCTGTTTTGGAAGAATTTAAAGCATTGGCATGTAACTTGGTCTCTTCTAACTCTCTGTTGTGCTCTCCCGTGTCTCATGTTAAACTGTGTTTTATGGCATTTTACTACAGGGCTTGATGTTGCTGTGGTTTTGGAGGGAGCAGTTAATAGCTTCTGCTGTGTGATGGCAAGAGATGAGGAAGGAAACGCAGTGTGCCCACTTTATCCTCACCTTATCTGTTTGGTCTGTGGCTGCCTGTGGAGGGTGGGTTTATGGAGATTTTCCACTAGCACTCTAACCAGTCCTGTCTCCCTGGACTTGCCCCTAGCAGGGCAGCTCTGCTAAGCTCAGTGAAACACAAAGCCTAATTGAAAGGACCTAGCTTTTCTGCATTTCTTTTGACAGAAGTCAGCAGAACAAATATGTGCAAAGAAAATAATCAAGCAAAAAAAAGGAAAAAAATTGAGATGGAGATGACTGTTTGTACAGCTGTAGATGTCCAGCACTTTTCATTATGAGCAGTTCATATTTTCTGTTTCTGGTTATAGGAATGACATTCCCTACATGAGTGTAAATGTGAAAAGAAGCATGGATGAAATGAAAGTCTTTCAAACTGTATTAAGACTTCATAAATACCACCATCCAGAGCCAGACAAGAGTCCTTTCCTAATGAATGATAATGGAAGTTTAGGTTCTGTTACTGAGTCGCTGGAATATGGGAGCAGAATCTAATACGAAACCAAACTAGCTGGCTAAAATAACAGGCTGTATTATTCTGTATTTTTGATAGATAATTTGTCTCCCCATATGTTATGTTTCTACTGCAGTATGTATTTTCCTCTTGTAGGCACTGCCTGGAAGTCTTCAGGTTCTAGCACAATCTAGAGAAGTTTTTCTGACAGGAGATTGTAGAATTTGACTGTGACAGTAAAGCTAGTCTTTAGTACATTTGCAGTTTCCATAAGAAAAATATTTTGAATATTTTGGCATCTCATCTTTAAAAACACATACTGGTGTGATTATTTTATGTGCTTATAGGTTTTAATAGAGAGAGTTTTAATAGAAAGAGTTCTAGTTTGCCAAAATTATTTTGGGAATTTCAAAGTTATGGGTGTCATGGAAGGATTTCAGAAATATAGAAGCCCTTACTTAAAAGTGAATAAAATTAAAACTAAAAAGCAGAGTGAATGTATGAGGTAAAATATTTACACACAAAAAGCTAAACTGGAAGACAAAAATTGAATTAATGAAGTCAAAGCTACTCTTCCTTTTTCTTAGAATGCAGTCAGAGTTCACCCAGCAATACAGATCGAGTTAATGAACACCTAATATTGGGTACTTGATGTCATAAGAAGCAGACAAGTGAATAGCTGGACCTGCAGGTTTTGTAGACACAGTGTTTGTCAGTTTGCTTTTGCAACTCTGCCAGTTATAAGTGTCAGGACTTGCCAAACCAGTTTTTTTACACCCAGCACAGATGATGACCAAACACTGAGATAAAGGGATGCTTCAGGAGAGGGAGAGGTGGACATAATATGTCTTTGACTACTATCTCTGAGACAGATGCATTCTGTTCTCATTAATTGAAGCTTGGTAAAGTAAATAGTTTTCAGATGAGCCATCACACACTTAAATGTAACAAAGCAAATCTAAAAGTTTAGCTTTTCTGTTTTGAAACATTCTTTTTATTAAACATGGGTGATCTTTTATAGAATTTGGTTGGAAAGAACCTTTAAAAGTTGTCGTGTCCAACCCCCTGCAATGAGCAGGGACATCTTCAACTAGATCAGGTTTCTCAGATGCCCATCCAACCTGATTGTGAATGGGATGGGGTGCACCTTCTCTGGGCAACATGTTGCTGTGTTTTAACACTCTTATTGTAAAAACCTTCTTCCTTATATCTAATCTAAATCGACCCTCTTTCAGTTTAAAGCAATTATCCCTTGTCCTGTTGCAACAGGATAAAAAGTTTGTCCCCATCTTTCTTATAGGCCCCCTTCTAAAAAGCCATAATAAAGTCTCCTCAGAGCTTTCCCTTCTCAAGGCTGAACAGTTTCAACTTTTTCAAGCTTTCCTCACAGGAAAAATGTTTGATTCCTGTGATCACCTTGGTGGCCCTCCTCTGGACTCGTGTCCTTCCTGCTCTGAGGACCCCAGAGCTGGATGCAGTGCTCCAGGTGGGGTCTCATGAGAGGGAAATACAGGGGCAGAATCTCCTTTCTTGCTCTGGTGGCTGCACTGCTTTGGATGCAGCCCTGGTATGATTGGTTTTCTGGGCTGCAACAACAGCATTCATCAGCAGTTTTAGAGTTGACACCAAGAATTGCTGCCCACAGAGTAGTATCTGAGAAAAAAAATTTATCAGCATTATAAAATGCTATGTTAGCAATAACAGCAAGTTCTTTCTTGTGCATACATTTGCACAATAGAATAGTAAAAAGGTTGGAAAGTATTATTTTCTCATTGAGAAAATAGTACTTTCAAATTAATATGTAATATTAAGTTCTTTCTGTTTTAACACTCTAATGAACCTTCTGGTTTAGCATCAGTATTCACTGGCAATAACTATCACTGGAGGCTCTCTTCTGTACATTTTCTCCCAAAATGCAGGACAAACCCTGAGACATATCTTCATCTTACTTTATTTACTGGAGTGAGAACTGAAGAAGAAATTCAAGAATGGGTTCTAAAACCTAGAAAATAGTATTCGTAGGATACAATAAATCTCATAATTTTTACCTTCATGGCAGATGAAGACAGAGTGTGAAGAGTGTAATAGTGGTTCCAGTAAAAACTGCAGCAGTTCTTTCACTGATTTCAGTAAGGCCAGGGTTTTACTCTGCTTTTAATTGGGAGCTTCAAAATCAATTCAGTCATTGTGCTTCTACTTAAATATCCACACTGTTCTATTTGGTAATGACTGTAAAGTTAGATCGAGATAGGAATTATAATAAAATTAAGTGCTTACGTTGGGGAATATAATTTAAATGTCATAAATGCATATTTTCAGTAAGTAGAATTTAATATGCAACGTTTCTTGAAACAGGTCCCTCATTTGGAGAAGAAAATTAATCAGCTTTCGTGCAACAAATCCATTTGAAAACCAGTGTCTCCAAGGGTGTTGCACGTAGTTTCCAAGAACTGGGAAAAGTAATAGAATAGGAAAGGTACCACATTTTCTTCATGAGTCTTTTCACTGTAATGCTCATTACCCTGTAAACTTGACATTAATTCAGATGGAGAACAGTTTATTGTTTAACATCAGCTGAGAAATTATTTCTCCCGTATTTCTATAATGAATTTCCTAGGATAATTTAATTTGACATCCATCACTGTCTGACACTTCTTTGCCTGCCAGACCATGATAAAATCCGACTAACTCAAGTGTATTATTTCTTTTAAGTAACAGACTTTTTAGGAGGACAGTGAATACTTTAATATAAGGTTTTGTTACGCCAGGATTCAGCAGCTTTGTAATGAGCTTTTGGGGATTTTCAAAAGGTTAACAAGATTTATATTGTGGGATGTTTTTGCATGAAGCTATGAATCACTCCATGATGGCTCTTATTACTTAGAAGCGTATTTCTGAATATGCAGTTAAAAATATCACACTTGCTAAGTTCTAGGTTACAGACACTCTGGGTTAATTTTACCTTTTTTTTTTTGGTTCAAAATTTTATATCTTTAAAAGTGCTTTGTACAAGTGCTATATAAATACAGAAGCCAAGTAGTCTGTGAAACATTTTGTAATGTTTCAAATTTTATGCAATTCCGTAATATGCTGGTGTTTTCTTTCCAACTTATGAATACCTGCTGTTTTTTCCACAAAAGATTACACATTTTCAAAAAAAAGGGGGGGACGGATCTGGTTAGATTTCACAAAGAATGGAGAAAAAAAACTTTTTTGTTTGTTTGGTTTGGGATTTTTGTTTTGAGGTTTTTGTTTTGTTTTGGTTTGGTTTTTTTAGGGTTTTTTTAGTTTTGTAGCATTTGCTAGTCATTTTAAGTACATTTCATTATGTTAACGCTGATATGTTTTTGCTTTTCTATTTTGTTTTTAATGATCTATCAGTGCATGTAGTCCCTTTCTATAGCAGTTTTATTTAAGCCAGAGCTGTTTCTTTTGTTAACTCATTTTTCTGAAATTTATTTCTGATGGGAGCAGACTGTTGTATTTGAAATTCTGAGTTTAATTCTTAGACTGTGTGGCTGTGTTTCACTACTGGCATCAGGTCAGGAGGACTGAAAAGGCTTGTCAGTATAAAATGTACTTGTTCATTTCGCAGGCAAGAAGCTTTTAGAGTAGTTATTTAAAAGGACTAAAATGTCCTTCTGTTTTTTCTAAGTCTTCTCCACTAGCCTATAAACTAAAACACTTTGCTGTGCTTGCCACAGGTGTTGCAGCCTGCCATTTTATGATCTTCAAAAGCCTGACCGCAGCTGCTGTTTATTTCTTCTGATAACTGTATGTCAGAGCAATGAACTTACAACATTTGTCCTTGGTATTGATTCCTATATGTAGAGAGGACTGTAATTGTTTTTGGGGGTTTTTTTGTGTCAATTGTAAAGCTGTTGGTAAATTCTAGGATCAATCCGATCAGGCATTTTCCAGTTATTTCCCTGTAAACAAAATACCTTTTGCATTCACTAGACACACTTCTCATCATGGTCTTTAAAAGCTTCAGATTTGCTACAGAGCTTATCATAGAAGAAGACAAATGTTTAAGGAAATGTGTAAATGTTGCAATACACAAAGGCCAGGCTTTCATTATTGCGTTTCTGAAAATGCTTTAGACCTATACCAAACTGGAGTTTATTTCAAGTTTAAAAGAAATTACTTGTCACATCCGAGTTTCTCTTTCTTACTGAAGAAGGTTTTGACTGCATTGTTTGGGCAAACTTTATTTGTTTATTTACTTTTTGTCTTTAACAAATTACATATTTGCCAAGACTGCTAGTTTTAGTACCTTTGTTTATTTTACCTGGCCATTACTCAAACCTCAGTCCTTCAATGAGGGGTGTTGCTTCAAGATACTGGATATCTCTTTAAGCAGTTCTAGAACTAAAATAGCTTGAAATATTTCACCACCTCGAAAAAAGAAAGAGGTTCAGTTATGTGCATGTATCCCCAGGATTTCGTTAGCAAGCAGCAGTCAAATGTACTGTCCATTCCCCAGTGGGAAGAAGTGGAAGGTCTAATGAGAGATTAGGGAAAGACCATATGAATTGATTTGAAAGCTCATGATGAAAATAGTACTCAGAATCAGGATTTTAGAAAAAGGTGACAGTGATCTGAAGTGATTTGTGGAAGAGATTTGAGTGATTTCCTAAACGGTTTCACTGTAACTTACTTGTTTTTAACAATCTATTTTATGTATTTTGAGCCATATTCTGAAAATGGTGTTTTATCTTCTCACTTTTATTTTAGTAGGTTCCCAGGCATTACAAGAGTTGTCTACCAACATGAAGAGAGTAAACATCCATTAACATTCCCATATTCACACAAACAGTAGTCTGCAAAACGAGTTCTGGAGAGGTGGATTGCTGTCTGTTGGGCATTAAATCAATCTTGCTTTAAAACAAACAAAGGGAGGTGATTCTGCACATAGAGACAGACACTGGGATTCCTTGCCAGAGGGGTTTGTGAATACAAGAAATGTACAAAAGAGTAGACTGGGCTATACTTCAAAGAGAGATCCGTTGGCTATTGCTCCATTTTGGAAAGGCCACAAGGGCTCAGGCAGTCTCTTGGGCTGACGAATAGCTGGGGATTGGGACACTCTTGGTGGGAACACTCATATGTGCTTGCTTTGTTCTTACTCTTCCCTGGGTATCCACTTATGACTCCTGTTGGAGAACAGCAGCCAGGTGAGCCCTGTGGTTTGAACAGAACTGCTGTGCTCAGGTATAGCTTCTCAGAAAAACTCCCTCCCATGTGTTGTACAGAGCTATGACAGGGAAGAATGCACTGTTCTAGTCCCATTTTGTGTCCTGGTATTTTACTGCTTTTCCCCATATAGCTTTGCTCATTAATTTCTTTTGGTAAGTTTGTTTTATCTGTAGCTGCTACAAGATTCCATATTGGTCTCCACAATTCCTGTTCATTTCTCAAAAGACAGGTTTTCAGAGAGCTCTTTACATACCAAAACCCTGAACCCTGAACCATTTGTTTCTCTGTGCTCAGAACCTGCCTCTGGTTAACTTACAGATGAACTGTCATGTTCTTCTGGATATTCTTTTTCTCTGATTATTTTTTTCTCATGTTTAGAAATTTGAGCATAATTTCAACCCCAGCTCTTGGTAAGTATATGTGTAGTATTACTTTAAAAGTTAATAGAAATTTAGTGTGTTTTTAAAAAGTGATTGCACTTATTCACAGAGGAGCTCATTAATATCTATCAAGAACAAGGAAAAAGGTATTACATTGTTTATTACAAGTTTCCTAATATTGCCTTTTCTTACACATTAGAAACTGTTTACAAATTTTATTGTAATTACCTGTGGGCTCTTCTTTCATGGTGATTTAATACTTGTCCAAAAGATTGGAAATATTGAAATTTAATTTATCTTGAAATCCATATTCTAAAATGTAATATTTAAATATTTTGTAATAGTGCCACTGCTAAAGCAAGTAGCAGGACAACAGTCCTGGATTAAATAACCCTGGCTGTTAATTTCCACAAGCATAGCCATACGCACATGTTTCTGAAATATTGAAAACTACCTAATGGTTTCAGTAGACATCGCCAGTTCTACCTGCTACAGTTCTTTTCACTCTACAATTTTTTTCTTGCAGGCACTGTAATCTTTATATTTTAAAAATTTAGGAAAGAAATCACATGTTCTCAAAGGTTTTATTTAGCACATTTACAAAGGCAGAATTTGCATATTTAAGAAGAAGAGTCTGGCTAGTCTGTGTGAGGTGAGCTCCATCCTTCTGCTTATTCAATGATCATATGAGCCTAGTTTAAAAGTTGAGAAACTCAGTTGTGTAGTGTTTTTTTCTTTTATAAGGAAGCATAAGGAGAAAATGCTGTGCTGTTTTTTGGGAGAAAATGGAAGGATGGGAGAGAAAAGAGGAAGAGGAGAGAAGCAGCAAAATAAATGAGAGAAAATAAAATGCTGTGAACTGACAGCAAAATTAATGAGAAGAAATGAAACTGTGGGCTTGTCTGGCACAGATGGTTTTGTCTTTCCCGGCACAAACACACATGAAAACTTGACGTGCTTTTACTTATAGTTACTTTGTGTGGTTTAAAATGCTTGAACAAAGTACGAATCAGGTGTTAGCTTTACCGGGAACATATCTTTTAATTGTAGCTTGGTTTCTTTTTTCTTTTTTTCTCTCAAGTTACCAAGTAAAAATCCTCTAGTGTTATTGGACTGGGTCCATACAAAGCTAGGCTGCTTCATCAACCTACTGTGCACCCCTCAGTTCTAATCCTGATTACGTTTGCCTTAGTTGATCTCTCTGAAGCCAGCCCACTTCAATGTCCTTATATGCTTGCATACTTCACTGGCAAAACAAAAAAACCAGACCAGTGAAGTGCTGTTGTCTTTGCTGCTCTGTTTTCAGTAAACCTCAAATATCCGAAAAGGCAAAACTTTATCATGTAAGTTTTGCAATCAAGTAAGTTAATGACAATTCAGAGATCTCTAAGTTGTTCTCCTGTTTGCTACTATTTTGATCAGCTGCAAATTGAAATACCGTATAGAGAGAATTTTCTGTAGAAATTCTGCTGTGAGCAGTTTTGGAATGTAAAATAACTTCTTGTTGTTAGAGGAAGTGTTTTTGTAACTGGGAAAACAGCAATCCTCTGACATCCCAGCACTGTTAATTTACCTTTTGCCTAAGTGACAGCCTGTTGCTGGGGGCGAAAAATAAATGTTTGCACTCCCCCAAAAAGTGTGAGCAATGTAGTCAGTCTCTGAGGAGCAGGGACTGATTGCCTGTGTGGTCACAGCAGCTTTCATCACCAGTGGATCTAGCTGTCAGCTGGGGCTACTGTCGTATAAAGCAGTAATAGTAATAATGGTAATGCAAATCCAGCCTTGATTGGGCAGATCCCAAGCAAGGAAAATTAGTGTAGCTCTCAGGGCACAGCAGGGGGAATTTAATGCAGTGCCTCTAAGGTTGTTGTGAGCATGGGGAACAGGCACTCTTTCAGTGTGGTTTTTGGTCCTATTTTGTGCACTCAGTTTTTGTCAGGATCAAAGTTCAGGGTTGGTATGAGTCAGCTCATTCCAGCAGGAAACACTGTCCTCCTGGCTGGCTGGCTGGCATCGCCCATCTTTCTGGAAGAAACAACTTAATGACTCTCTTCACTTGAGTTGTACTAAAAAAGGGAGAGCTTTTTGTGTATTGCTTCTTTGACCACTGTTGGCAGATGCTAGTAGAGAATTGGGAAAAAACCCACATAACTGAGATGAAAACAAATGAATCGTTCCATATTTTTTTGTAGTCCTTTATATACAGATGGTCAGATAACACTGTATGTCTGAGAACAGGCCAACCTTTACAATCACCCATTAAGGAGTCTTTGCTTTGGCCTGTGATAAAATAATTCTGAGGGATTCCCCTTGCCTGTCCTTTTAGTTAAGCTCAATGGCCAGTTCATCTGCTCTAACTTTTCTGCTTCTATAAAAAAACTTCCCTTTCAAGACCCTCTGATGGGAATTCGAGGAAGTCTTTTGACCTGTTGACTGCTAAGATGCCACTTACTGCTACAATGTGCATTTTGAAATTGCTTGATGATTCCTTGATGAGAAGAGCTCTAGCCCTGCTTGTTAGTCCCTCTTAACTACGAAACAGGGCCTGTGGTTTTAGTCATGGTTCATCCCAGTAGGCTATACTGCTTCCTGCCTTGATTATAGCCATTTTAACAGTAGCTAGAGGGAGAGAGAGATGCTTGTCTTACAAATAAGGAGCGCGGACAAAATTACATTATCATCCGTCATCAAAGATTTTGGGTTGACAAGACCAAGAGCAGATGCAGGAGATTTCAACTGTGGTTTTTGTTAAAAAAAAAAAAAAAAGAAAAAAACCTTTGAGAAATTCAGGCAGGAAATGTGAAAACCAACCAAGTAGAATAAATAATGTAGTCCTCTCATGAAACTAATTTAACATTATAATAAGATGAATGGTAATTTAAGACATAAACATTCTCTGTGCCACAGTATATGAAGTACAAGAAAAGGAGATAAAATATAAGACCCCTCAGTGGTAGTTCCTTACAACTTAATCTTTGTCTAGCAAAACTTGAATGTGAAATGTCTCTGGTGACTGAGGAGAATTTGTGAAATAAAGTGGAAGCTTGTAAAATTAAATGAACTGTAGCTAACATGGCAGACTAAACAGTGGGACAAATTTCAGAGGGAACTAAAAGGAAAAGATAGGATATAGCTTCTTGATGTTTGGCTAGCCTTGGTAAACTCTGCTTGGGTAAATTGCAAATTGTAACAGAATCAATTTCTCTTCATAGTTTAAATGTGTCTATAATCATATTTCAACGTCCCACAGATGCTTTGAGAACACAGAAATTGGAAAATATGTTTTGATTTTGTTTTTTAAGCTGTGAAGGTTTTTAGAGTTCCTTGTTTAAGTTAAAAATCTATAAGCCTTGTGTGACACCCTCTCTGAATCCTTGGGGAACAGAATTTTTACCATAGTCATGAATGTATGGGTTTTAATGAAAATCAAAGGTAACACAAATCCTCATAGGCTAAAAGGCAGCAAAGATGGTCTTTAATATCAAAGATAAATTTGGGGAAAAGATATAGAAATTTTTGTCTTACGAGCTTGAACAGCCTGGATTAGGAATCACTGATCTTGAGGACTAATAGCAAGACCTGAGTAACTGAGGAGATAACTGACTTTTCTAAAAGGTCAAGAATTGTGTGGCATCACTGGCCTGCTCAAGGGGCTGGCAAAGCATGGATCTTTTTATGAGTGTATTATAGAAATGCCCATATTTTTAATAAATATATTGCACATGCCTGACTCTCGCATTTTGTGAAGATGCGGTATCATCCACGCGGGGAGATAATTAGGGTGTGAAGGAACTCAAGGGAGAGTAGCCGTGTACTGAACCAGGTACACTGTTTGAGGTTATGCAAAATCTAGAGGAAGCGTAGGTTGTAGTGCACAGTTCCTCTTTGTGCCACAGAAAATGAATTGCCTGAGTTCAGATCTTAGAGGGAAGTTCTCAGCTCCCAGAGGTCTTATCAGAAAAATCCTATCTCTCCCTCTGAGCTTAAATTTATGAAGTCAAGAGAATATAAAAGTGTTTAAATTATAAAAAAAAAAATTATATTCTGTTCTTTTATTTTTTTAATTGCCTAGTATTTTCTGCGTTACTTTCACTATTCTATTTTAAACTGATTGTCCTCCTACAAGTGATATTCTCTTGCCATATTACCTGCATTTAGAATTCATTTTTAATTTTACTAAGAAAATCAAGCCTGAACTAAAAGCAGATCTATAAAGCCAGAAGTAAGTAGGTAAGGGCATATTATGTAGGTAGCTTACCTGCCCTTTGCGCTGAAGTCCGTGATGCCAGGTACTTTCTCACACAAATTCATGTTATTGATGTCCAGCTGAGATACAGCGGGTAGAAGAAATGGACTTGTAGCTGCAAATGTCAGGTGAGCTTGCATTCCTAGCAGAAAAAGGGTGTTTACATCTAAAATTAAATAACATATTGAGGAAAGCTGTATGTACATACAGGAGCTAACACAGGATAACAGTATTTAAAACTAACCATGATTAATTTTCCTGAATTTGTCCTGTACTAACAATATTCCACTTAAGAGAAGTTCTAAGACAAAGGATTCAGAAACAGCAATATTATGATAGATCTGGTAACTGAAATCCCAAGTTACTTTGAATCATTTTTATCTGGAAATTAATGACTTATCCTGCACTTACTTAATAATATGTTACTTTACTGAGTGAAATATGTGTAAAATTAATTTTTAGGTTGATTAGAACAGCAGAATCTTACTATGATTAAAACCACTGTGGGTATCAGTCATCAAATGTCTGGAATTTGCTATTTTTTTAATGCAAGTTAAACAGCTATTTTGTATTTGAATTTTTTTACATATAATATAAAATAAAATAATTTCTTTAAATACAGAATATGATTTTTGATGGGTCATTTCTACAGAATTCAGTTTTGCTGCCCAGAAATAGAAATTGGGCTGTATTTAGTTTTACAAATTTATCAGCTAGTGGTATCTCAGTTTCTTCTAGACCAAAGAATAAGTAATGACCAATTAGATAAAATCATGCAGCTTTAGTATTGTTCATTATCCACGCCGGAGCAAAGTGTCCGTGCTCCTGTGATAAAATTAGCGTCTCTGATACTGCACTGTGACCACAAGCGGAGAAAGGCAGTAGGTAGCAAAAGCGGAACTGCTAAGCATGCCCACATAAGAATGTCACACCTAGGTAACAGAGTGTCCCTCAGGTCAGCCTACGATAAGAGCAAAGTCAAACAAGGCTGAATCCTTGATGTTTTGTGTTTTAAGTATCTGACAATTGTTCACGACCAGCCTCGACCTACAAGACCTCAAATGATCATATGAGCAAGGCAATAAATCGGTGGTAACTTGCCCTGGGGCCCATGTTGTAGTTGTGATGTTGTGAAAGTTACGTCTAGTGTTAGCCTGTCCACATAGATCTGCCTGCTTTTTCAGGATTCTCAGACAGGAAAATTTTATATTTACTTGTACCGAAGGGGAACCATGGTGGCCGAATGGGCATGGCTGAAAGGTTCTGCATCATATCAGTCCAGTCCAGTGGAGATGTACGGGAATACCACAGCATCAGGAGAGCTGGGGAACCACCTGCTTTCCAAAACTCCACACCTGAGCAAGATTTTGGCAAAGCCAGCAGCTTGTAGCCCTGCAGTATTTGCCAAACATCCAGGACGTGGCCTCCTGTTGTGGGACAGACCGATTCATCTTCCTGACAGAAATCAGAAATGGAATGTAGTGGGCATAACAGAAAATCGTTTCTGTAGGAAAAGACACTTCAAAAATTATGATATCCAGAGGAATGGACAGCAGCTTTCGCAATGCCTACATGCTTCATCTTGGACTAGTACAATTTTACAGCCAGGCCATACAAATGCAAACTTTCAAATCATGTCAAGTGCCCAGGAATACCAAAAAGAAGAAAAAAAGTGTAAAGGTAAATGACGTTATCATGCAGGGCATAGCAAATGCTGTGTTTAAAAAAAACCAAAAAAAAGTAAAACCAGGTTATGTCTTTGTTTACTGTCAGGGGTTTGGCCATTGGTAAAAGCATTATTACGTGGGGATGTTTTCTTGCTATCAACCTTTTTTAATTTTTTTTTTCATTGGTGGTAATTGTGGCTTTTAGTTTTCTCTTCTATTTAATTTAATAGCTTTGTGAAGAGCCCTTATGACAATGTGGTGAGTACTTACTGGGGTTTTCTGTGTGATACCTAATACTAAATAATATATCTTATTTCAGAGCTTTTAAAAAGTATTTGTCTCTCTTTATGATCTTTTTAAGCTGATACTAAAGCATATCCTTGATACATTAAAAATGCAAAGACGAAAGAAAGCATTCTTTTCTACTTTCAGGGTGTTCAGCTCTCACCTGTGACTGTGTTGTTTGCCTTCTTTCTTATTATTAATCATACCCAAAGCCTCAGTAAGTGCATGTACAGAACTCAAGTGGGACTTCTTGTTAGGAATATTCTCTGTCTCACTAGTCAGGAGGATAAACCATTCTCTCTCAGGTTGTTTTGTTCACATCAGCACAGCATTAAAGGAATTCCTTTTAAGAATCACAGTTGCTAAGGTATTAGCACAAATGTAGTGCCCAAGTTATTCTTATTCCTTTCTAAACTTGGATAAATAGTTCTTCATTGCTCTTTGCCTAAAAAATAATTACTGTATATTGGGAGGGAGGGGATTACAAGTTGTTTTCTTTTACTTAAGTCTTGCGTCACTCCAGGAAGAAAGATTACAGTGTCAGGCAGGATATCACCTCATGAAAAAGTTAAACTGGTCTAAGTACCTGATTTCTTTAGATTTAGTTGTGCTTTACCTCAGAATGCCTCTTTGCTAACAGATGTCAGGTGTTGATCGCTTTAACGTCTTACTAAGGGCTGTCAGGAGGCTACCAAACCCAGACAGTCCCATCCAGGAGCCTGTTAATTATGTTATGTCAAGCTAAATTAGCCTGCTTTCTGCTTGGTTTTATTTTTGCACAAATGAAACTTCTTACCTTGATGTTTTCATGTGAAGTTGAGGCAGGGAATGACTCAAAAAAAGGTACATGTTTTAAGTATTGGCCATTACTTTCTTGAGAGATAAGCTCTGTAATTAACTGATGTCTGCTAACAGGGTCTTCCAATTATGATATATGGGGAGGCTTAACAAATTGGGTTGTCTGGGTCACAGGTCTATAATTACTCTTAGTAATATTTGTTCAGGGACCATCTTAAAAGTTGTCAAGCACTATTCAGGAGTTTTGTTAGCACGTTTGTTGGCCGACATCTCAAGGAGTGAGCGCTTTCTGACGAGACCATGTGCTACCTACCCATGTCATGAATAGTGCAAGGAAAAGCATGCACAAGCCCTGGAGGAGTCCCGATCAGGAAAGAGCAAGCTCCATTCTCTTTTAACCAAATTTATTCAAGGTGTCGAAAATATTTTGAGGGATAACTGGAATTGTAGGGAATCTGAGTGTTTAAATATAAACTATGACATTCTTTGTTATCCAAGCAGACTAATGAGTCTGAAGTATTTCAATAAAAGGCACATCACACTGGCATTTTATGAGTCACAGACAAATTTAGTGTCATGTCATAACCGAGGTACAGTGGGTTTTGTGAGAGGAGCAGTTTTAGAGAAATTACTAACTTGGTACACGTGGAGAAAAGAGGTGTGCTGTTGTCTAAGTAAGATTTTCCTCTGGTTCGTACCACGGGCAGCTAGTTTGAATCTTGCTGCATCTGTTGCAAAACAAAAGAAATTATTATCTGTCAGAAAGATTTAGCTTTTTTTCTTTCAACTCCTATAATAAATGTAGCATAGACGAAATGATGATTGTTTAATATCTTATTTTCCACTGAGACATACTTCAGGAATTGTCAAATGCTGTTGTGACTTTTCAACACTAGAATTCCATAATCCTACCTACTTTATGATTTAGTCACAAATAGACTTTTCAAAATAAGATAAACACCATGAAGAGTTAATTTTCTGTTCTTGTAAATGCTTGTTGTTATTTTGGATTCTGATGTTTGAGGTTTTCTTAGTTTAATCTCTAACAGCAAGTTTGCATTGTCATACTTCTGAGGGACCATTTTGAGTCTTTGATCATAGTGCGTGAAGTGAATGAATAATGTGGTGCAAATACATGCATTAAGGAGCTCATAGTGTGGGCATTGAGATTGCTGTATTTGACAACTCGTGTTTTGTAAGAGCCACATTAGTAGTTTTGCTCAAAAGCTGTTACAGTTTTCAGTATATTTTCCTTATGATATGAGAAGATCTGTCTGGGCTGTGGCCCATGTTATGAGAGTGCAGATTTGTGTTTGCTCAGAAAAGCAATGATCTGATTTCTCTTTTTTTTTCCGCAAAACCATCAGAGGTGGCTGAGACAATTCAGGCAACAATAAAATCTATAAATAGGAGATATAACTGTTATTTTCTAATGTGTAAAAATTTGTATTACAAAACTAGGAGCTGATAATACAGGCATACAAAACTGTGAGGAGTTCAGAACGGTATGTTTAATCCTTGCAACTACATGTTTAAATGTGCAAAATTTTTTTACCAAATACTGGATTTTCGTTCATCTTTATGCATGAAGTCTGAGCAGCAACCAGCATAAGATCCTTCCATTTGGTCCTTTAGAAGTGTCACTCTGCCCTGACTGATTTGAATGCTCTGCAATACCTCCCACGTACCGACACTGCCGAATCTTTTAGAACAGCATGTCGGCCCCCCTTTTATTGGGAGCCTGTCTGTGGCACTGCAATACCCAGGACTCTAGACCAGGGGTGCACAGTTTGGAAAAAGTCAGGAGAATAGGACTCTCGCAGGTAATATGCCACAGCAGGTTAGATTGCACTGAATGCTGCTTCTTTTTTCTGTGTCGGGGACCTCTGTTGGGCTGTAGCGTCCAGAGGTTCATCCACAGGATTTTTGTCTTTCCATAACGTTTCTGTGGGTTCATTTTGGTGAGTTTTGTAACTGAGCTAAGTCACAAGAGAAGTGCATCTTAATGGGGGTATTTCATTGTTTGTAATTAAAGGTCTTAGTCATAATTTGTAAAACAGGAGTCAATGAAGAGCTGAATGGTGTAGTGTAAGGTGGTCTCTTCTGCAGACTCCCCTTTTCAAGCATTCTAGACCTGATTTCTGCCTACCCAGTTAATATCACTGACTGCGCTACACTTGCTTCTAATTTACACCAGGGTGAGTATATAAAAACCTTTGGGGCATTCCAGGCCCATGTTCAATGAGTAATTTCTGCCTTTTTTAGTACAATGAAGTAACACCTCAGACTGTGAGAGGTTCGAGCTTTGATTCCTCTGCTGTTACAGTATCAAAATTTGTGTTTTATCACTGGCCTGTTTGCTTGAATTGAAGGGTTTATTCTGATGGTGATTAACTTCCATGTGTTCACATAATCAGACAGTTGTGAACTAATAAAATTCCAAGTGTGATATTACATTGCTGGAGGCAACGAAAGCTCAACATGACATGATGTAAAGACATGAATATTCAAATTGGAATACAAAACAAAGAAGAACTGTTAATATTATTCTACTCCACTTTCAGACTTTTGATAAAGACACTGTCTGACTGTCTTGGATCAGACAATTTAATTCAAAGGCGTACATGAAACAAACCTACAGGATTGGACCCTAAAAGATTAAAATGAAAATATTTTAGGAATATTTGCGTTTTTAAAGTCTTTGCAGTTTTCTTTGAACTGATTTGTTTCCAAGGGAACAACAATCTGCAGTGCTATAAATCTCTTTATTATTAGCATATCGCAGGTAAGGAACCCACATTCCCTGGCAGTGTTCATCTTTTTTTTTGTTTGTTGGAAAAGTCTTTCATTCATTTTTTGTTTTCTCCTCATCCTTCACAGTTTCATTTAATTTAATTTCCTTGCAGTATTAAAGTAACTCTTGACAAAAATAGTACATGTGACACATTTCTAAGCGTTATTGACATAGCAATAGCAAATAAGAAATGTTTGAGGGATTTATTTTGGAACAGAAAGTAAGTCGCAGGCTGTGCCGTGTTGAAATACCATTTCCTCAGGTGCTGTCCTGGCTGGAACAGCTCTGTCTATGCAAGGTTTCAATTCTGTTTAGTTTTTCAGTAACAAACCTAAATCCAATCAGAGGGTGAAAAAACAAGAGAAGAAAAGATTCGTGGGAATTTTGACTTTGCTGGGAAAGCAAATCCACATGGGAAAAATTCCCGCTAAGAATTTAAAGCCTAGTTCTCCAAAGCTTTTCTGAGTGGTGTAAAAGCATCTCGGTATTGTGCTCTGCTAACCTGTAAAACACAGCCTCCCCTCTGTGGGAGCTCTGCATAAATTCCTGTTGGCGGTACAGGGGATCTTTTTGTGGTAAATGAACAACCCAGCTACTGTACTTGGGAATATTTTATTGGGGGTGTGGAGAAGTAAGCTCAGCAAGCTCTATGTGTTACATACACTGCAGTATTACCAATCCATCACCTCAGTGGGGATTGTTTGGGGGTTTCGGTATAAACAACTATTGCGGAATTTCTTGAATGAAACAGAGGCATTTTTTATGAAGTGCTGAACATCCATTATTGAAAAATCAGATCCTGCATGAGACATGCTTTTTATCACAGACAAACTCACTGTAAAATCTAGATGATGGGCCTGAACCAAAATGAAAATTAACTTTTATTGTGTGCTTTTCCACACTGTATTTTACAATGGTATTTGTTGAGTTAGATAATGGTAAATGAATGAGGGTTCGTTAGGGTTTTACTTGTTGGATTTCAGTAACAGTGCTCTTAATGAAATAAAATGTTTGTTTTTTTAGAGTTTTAGCAGAATAAGTTCATTTTGGAGGCAACTTTATTGACTTCTGTAGTCCAAATCTCGATAGAGTTCCGTTTGACTTACCAAATGTATTATTATTTTATGAGTGAGTCAGTAAGAAATACATGTTAAAGATGCCTCTTTTATAGTTAGAGGGGGAAAAAGTACTCCTAGCATGAATTTTAGCTTCTCTGATTGTTGGAAGGACTTGTCCTGAATTTGGTACTAATTAGACATTAACTGGCAATGCTGCTTATTTAGATAGGTTAGTTACGGTTGTATGTTGGAAGAGAAAATGTTTCTCTGTTGGCTCTTTTTATTAGTCTGAAATATTAACCAATATCGGATAGGGGAAATATGTGTATGTCATGCCCATTTCTTACCTATTGCACTGAACTTTTGAGGACTATTTGAGAGTATGTTCATCAAGATTGTTAGATCTATGCTTAAGATCCTGGAAGAAAAGTGACCGAGTTACACAGTAATTTTGGCACTCCTTTAGTTTGAGTGAAATAAGAAAGCTCGCATTATCAAATCAGTCATAATTCAGCTCCCTAATAATTAGAACAGATATTAGAAAGGGATACCATTTTGTTACTGACCTCACAAGTTTTACCGTATCTTAGCTGAGCTATAAAGAAAAAACACATTTTTCCTAGTAAAAAAACAAATAGCAGCTAATATAAGTTAAAAATAAATTAATTGTTTTAGATCAAAAAGGAATGACTGGTTAAAGAAGGTATATTAACCATATTGAAGTTTGGGGTGCATTAAACAATTAAGATATCATACAGTTTTTTGTTATAGTCACATTGACATGTTCATAGTTCATAGGTGAGCCAAAATGAGCAAAAAACCTTCCTTCCTTTCCTTTGTCTGTTATCAAAAAAGAGGCTTTAAAAGTACTTCATTACTGAAACAGAAAAGATAACAAAGCAGAATAGCAAAGCAATTAGCTTATTGATAATATTTAAGCAGTGTTCTTTTTGCTGATTATATTATTTTGAAGTTTCCCACCTGTTGAACTCAATAGAAATTACTTCTTGAAATCACTGAAGTTTAGAAAAGCCGCTTTCCCGTAAATGCATTACCAGGCAGTGGGGAGGATTGTGTGCGTGTGGAAGGCTGGGGAGATTCATGCATGTAATTCTGTAAAACAAAATCAATAAAGCTGATGACAGATTAAGTTGCTAAATTTTGTAAAACTAGACTACTGTTCGGGTCATCAGCACAGCACTATTGGATTTTCTATGGTTTAATGCTGAAAAACAGGATTATTGATTTTAGGATTTTCAGCGTATCCCCTCTGGGAGTTCTTAAGCAGTCTTTATAATTCTTCACACTTAAGTTGACAACTACAGTGACATAACTGTGTCCTCGCCTTAGTAACCATTTTCTAATCATATTGGAAAAGGCTGGAAATGGTTTATAAAATGATTATTCCAGACAAACAGGGGAACAGGAGGGTTGTCAGGATGTCGCTTCTTTGTCTGGTGGTCATTGCTACCTGACTGCCATCTTCCCTTGGAATTAACTTACAGTCACAGATTAAGACCTTTGACTGTCATAAATCTGCTTCCCAATATGTTTGACTGGCAGGGGAGTTCACAAGCCGTCCCAATATAAATAGGATTTTAGCACATCCGAAGTAAAACGGGCTGTTTTGCAGTCGACTTTGTTGGTGTATATTCATTGCTCCTCTCCCGACCCATGTGTATGCATGCCTGCGTGTGTATGCATGTGTGTGTGTACGTAAAGTAGAAGCTGAGATAGGCTAACAAAATGAACTACTGTATGCAAGAAATATATGAAGTGCACCCAGCTGCTGGTAGCAATTGCTACATGCAGTCCACTGATTATTGCACATATATCGAAGATAATCAGGGTTACAGCAGTTGTGATGCTCAGGTCCTGCACAGTAACAACATATATATGGAACAGGCCTGGGCGGTGAATCAGCCTTATACCTGTAGTTACCCTGGAAACGTGTTTAAAAGCGAGTACTCTGACATGGACATGGCCCTGAATCAGTACAACCAACCTGAATTTTTCACAGAAGAAAAACCTACTTTTTCTCAAGTGCAGTCGCCATCGTACTCTCAGAAGAAAGGTAGGGGCATTTTATTTAAATAACAAAAAAAAATGATCTCTGTTTTTGTTTTTGTTTTGCTTTAAACTTACAGTTGCATCAGTTGGCTCAGATGCATCTTTGAATGTGAAGGCTGCCTGTTCAAAATTGAAAGCAGCAGTAACATAGGTTGCTAGGTGATTGTAAGGTTTTCGGTGAGCGATGAGGATTTCCAAGCACTTTTTCTTAAACTAGAAGAGACATTTGCAAATATATTGCTTTTTTTTCTGCTTTCCTGGGCTATTAAGTTCCTTTGCTATTCATCAGTGAGCTCGATAAGAAAGTTTCTCTTCTGAAATGTCGTCATTATATATGCTGCATCTTAAAGCTATGTTTCTGGTTGCATACAAACTGTGTAAGTCCTTGTTTTCAGTAATTGTGAACTCTGTTTGCTCAGCAACTCAGGCAAAAGATTTTGAAAATAGGACTGTAAATATGTATGGGAAAATGATTGTGTTTGAGTTACTATCTTCTAAGTGAAAACCATGAGTTTCTGATTATGCAGAGCAAAAAAGACTGGAAATTCAAGAATATATCTATGCAAGAAAGATGACTTTGCTTCCAAAAGACTGCAAATACAAATCAGTATGTTTGTGAGACGTGCAATGTCTGGTCCCTCAGGGTTAAATCACTGCCGGTTTTTAGAATTTATTCTTTTGCTTTCAAGTAAGCAAAGGAGATTTTAAAAGAGCCCAAAATACCGACAAACACTTGGAAATGTTTTCAGTGTTGTTTGTTTTGGACTCGGACGGCTGAACTGACGCATACGAAGTATACATTCCCTGTGTTTCTTTAAAATCATTAAATGATTAAAGAAGAAAAATAAACAGTATGTTATACCAAAATAGAGTTCTTTTCTGATAAGACCAGATTTTCTGTATGCAGTTTTCCAAAATCCAGATGAATCTGATGTAACTAGAGAGATAAAGAAAACACCATTTACTACTTTTGAAGTATCTTTGTAGTGAAAAGTAGACTGTTTAATTTTATTAACTCCATGGAAAACTGAAATATTTTCCTCTGGGCAAAAAATATTCATTAAGCCTTGAAGCAATAAATCTGTATGATTGATAGAAAAATGTCTTAATTTTATACTTTGAACAGCATCATATTTCATTATAAAGAAAGTGATTTTTAAAATCCTTCTTGGAAGCTGCAAAAATATGATCGAATTATAGGCTAAATATAGTTGTGGATAATGCATGTTTTTGTGTTGTGCAGCATTGTAAAGGCTTTTTAAGGCTTTTTATCTGCTGTTGGCTTTTAATTAATTAATTCATAGACTTTGCAGACTTTTCCCATGTCTTATTTTTGGTTAAAGAAAAGGTTTATCTCAGGATTAACTTAGAAAAAACAAAAACTTGCTGTTGCAAAGTCACTGAAGGAATACATTTTTCATAATGTTAAAGGTTATAAATAATGGTTGATACACCTAGATCAGAGCTTTAGGTTATTTCAGAACTCAGACACCTGACATCTGCCCTGTGTAAAGTTTTTGTACGTGTTTGTTTGAAAGAATACAGAGTTGTTTTTAAAAACTGCATGTCTGCCCTTGTTTTCTACCACCTCAGTTTCACTAAGAAATGGCGGTGAATTTTGGTGGAAGCCGACTCTCGAGCAGGCTTTTAATTGATCATTCACAGAGATCGAGCAATGTGTTCTGGGATTCTTTAGAGCCTTATTACTGTGATAATCAGTAAAAAGTGGCCTCCCTTCTGTCAAACCTATGCAAATGTTTAGTTTATTAAGCAGAAGAGATCTAAAATGCGTGGAACATGTGCATCTTCTCTTTTCTTCTTCTTTTTTTTTTTTTTTTTTTAATTTCCATCTTTTAAGCAAGCTATCGTAAAATTAACGGATCTTTTAATCCTGTCCTAAGAACAGAAGGCTTTTCACAGGGCATGTGTGTCTGTATTGATCCAGGATTGATTGGGGGAGCGAGTGAGTTTGTTAGAGAAGCCTTGGTAATAGCCCATTAAAACAAAATTAAGTCCCTAAACAGGTGTTCATGAGGAGTCTTGATTGTTGCAGTTGGTATTTTTGTTAGTCCCCTAAAATTTGTCATAATCTCAATAATGTGCTGTTCAAATCAGATTGTACTTTACAGTAGCACATGGACTCTTTTTCCTATGAGAACTCTTGCCAGTTACTAAATGGTTAAAGTCTTGTTTTCCCTCTGGGAAGAAAAAGAAATCAACATTTTATATGCTGAAAAGCTTATACTTTATGAAAAGGTATTTAATTACTTCTCCATTTTTATGTCACTTTGAAAGAATTCAGAAAATAACTTGAAAAACAAGAACCAAAGACCCCAGCAATGTGTCACTAAGGGAAAAAAAAAAAAAGCATTTATAAAGCATAGCCAGTTATTCTAAACATAAGAAAGCTGCTTCAGTTATTACAGTACATTAAAAACTATTCTTTCCTGACTATCTGTCAGAAATTCTGATGAAAGACTTAACTTTTAAAGAAAAGAATTGTAGTCCAGAAAATCAAGAGGTGGAGATGTGGGTTTAGCTTTGAATCTACTTGTTGCTCCATTACCTTTTGTGCTCTGGCGTGCGCTGTTAAAAGGTGACAGCGCAACATTTGTTCAAGAGCTTACTGTTTTATTAAGGAAGCCCTTTCGGACCTGATCCTGCCTTGGGAAACAGGCAGCCAGATACACTTTGTTTTCTGCATAATGCTGTGAAATCTGATAAGCAGAACAGGGCTCATCATCGTGAGAACGAGGTGCTGTTCTCAGTTTTGTCCCAGAGAGTTTAAACTGGAATATTTTTCCCCTCACACAGTGCTGCCAGCCACGGTGAGCTTGCAGCACTGCGTGCTGGATGGGTGATGCTCTGGGGGAGCCTGTGCCCCTCTGCCCTTGTGCAGAGGCTGAGCAGACAGGCAAAAATGTCCCTGGATCTCCTCACACCACCTGTGCTGTGAGGAGTACCCAGCGACAGGGAGGAGATAATGCAGTTAGGAAGGTACAAAAGAAATATGTGCAGGAGTCCAGAAACTTCAGTCTCCCCACACTTGGTGTCTGCAGAGTGTTTTGGACATTTGGACAACATGGGAGAAATGTCTGCGAAGTTAAAACTGGGTTGAGAGTTGGCTTTCACTTTCCTTTGCACAGTAATTTCCTGGACAAAGTTAATGAAAGATGTCCACAGGTGTCTGTGAGGTTAGGCTTTAACTTCAGATTCTGTGGGGGCAGAGAGCAATGAGAAGAGGCTGCCCCCAAACCAAAGGTTTGCAGGGGGGAATTCATGAGTTTAGGCTGCAGCAGAGCCATCTCCTCATCCCTGCAGCTCACCTTGCTTCCCAAATACCAGTGAGATACTGGTGAGGTTAATGCCATCTTTCGAAGTGCCTTTGGTGTGGTGGGAGAAGGGGGCTTTAAAAGTTGTTATTATTGTTGTTATTTTTATAATTGTATTTGCCATAATTATTTCCCTTTATATTTTGTCAGGCAATTAATGTGCAGCTGAGAATACGTCCTGTGTGGGTGCTAGAGTATGCAACTGAATTAGTCCAAACTGAGTTCTCAGCAGTGTGAAAACATTAGGGTACTTTCTAAACAGCTAAGAAAAAGTAACGTGAAGCTTATGCCAAAATGTCATCTCATCAGTGCAGGGAGTGTGTGTGGATATAATCAATTTACAGAAACACTGAGAATTTGTCATCCTGGTCTTTGCAGCAGAGCAGCTCCCAGTATGTTAACGATTATTCAAGGCTGAAAAATATTAATTTTGCTCTTGACCACCCATCTAAGGAAATAGCACTAAGAAAAATTGCATAATCCATTGCATAAATCATTATGCATTTGGAGTTATGTTTCTTTCATAATAAGAAGTCAATGGAAATAATGTGTTTTCATCTCTTTTACTGTAACCTTTGCACAACCAGATGAAGGGTGAGAAAGTGAAGTAAGTTATACTTTGCTTTGTTCAGTGAGGCTTAGATTTCTAAATAAATAACTTTCTTGCAGTACTAAGATATTGTCTCTAAAAACATTTAAATAATTTGAGGGGTGGGGAAATGGCGTGATCTGACCTTTAAAGTGGTGTGTTTTGTACCTGTAGTTGGTAATGGCTGGAGGTACAAAACTGATTGCAGAAGTTTAAGTGATAACACAGTTTGGGCTCAAATGTTTTCAGCACATTCTCTGCAAAAGCACTGTTGTTGATAGGGTTTCCGACTCAGCCTAAGGAACAGAGCTAATACACTGAAAAGTGGTTGAGAGAAAAGGGTCTATAAAATGTTTCAGATTCGATCTGTGCAGAATCTTTTGCCAAATTTTAGTAATTTCATAAATCAAAGAATGTCAACAAAGATCAAAATTGAGGACAAGCAAGCCAGTTAGCTAACAAGAAAAGTGTGAATCTGTTCAGCAACCTTCTTGGTGCTTCCAAGCTCGAAGGAAAAATAAGCCATTTTTCTCAGTGGGAGTAATTTAAAGAAAGTGGGAAACAAGGATCAGTGTATCAGCCCAGCCTTTCAGATCAATGTTGATAATAGCATAAATAAGAATGGAGTATGCTTTTTCTCTCTCGGCTCTATGCTTTCACCAACAAACACTCCATTTAAGCTTTTTCTGCACAAGTATGTCAGGGATGATATATGGCTGGTCCTTGTAATGTTTTCTAATTTGTAAAGAGTTCAAGGTGACTGTGAAAGCAGTAGAACAGCAGTACAAATTTACATTTCAGTTTTAATACAGTTGGGGATTCTCAAGGTAGTAATTAATTTCATCTTTTCAATTTTCGTACTGCAGTGTCTAGTAAGTGAATACCAGCTTACTGGTAAGTCCTAACTCCTCATTTTAGTGAGTGGTCTCTAGTCATTCAAACCATACCAGATGGGGGAAAGAAAGATTTCAGGGAATATATTTAATACATGACTCTACCGATATACACTGAAAATTAAAATACCGAATAATGGTCTTGAAATGTAAGTGTCCTTCTGCAAAAGCAAAAAATGGCATTTTCTGCTTGCAAGCTATAAATCTATGGTGGATTAGGACAAGCTAATAATGAACATCTGGTAGACAGGCATAATTTGTTCGCATCGGTGTTATTCATATCCCTGTTTGGTAGTCAAATACTGTTTGGTTCTACAATTTTTTTAAGTTGTGGATTAATTCCCTAGGCGAATATCACATTATCTGTACAGACCTGGAGATATAAAGTATGTGCAATGATACTTTAACAAAACTGAAATCGGTTCTTTACTTTTCTCAAAATATGCTTGTTTTGTTTTTGTTGTTAATTTGTACGAGGTACGGCAGAAAAAGAAACACTATAATTTTTCAGAGTTTGTTATAATTGAAATAGTTTTTCTTTGCCTTGTTGCATGGAGAAATAGCCACTGAGTGTCTCATTTGTGTCTCTCCAGCCCGTTACACTGTGCAGGGACATATATGCTGCTTTAAGGCACTATTCCTGCAAATGGTAATTCCAGAGTACATGCATATGGTATTAATGAAGTACCTCAGATGACTGCATAGGTTAGCAGGTCTCCTTCTGCCCTTATGGCTGCTTGGGGCAGACTCATTGTGCATTTTCCTGTTGAAGGGAATTGTTTCCTCCCATACCTCTACAAAGCTACAGTTGTGATTTAAATCGCTCTCAAGATTGGCTATAATGGATTATATGACATATTCTTCTGGAGAGGGGCAACTGGTCCTTCTGTGTGCTTAGCCTTGCCAAGACAGTAAGATTAGGCAGACTGGCAGGTGGGAGTCTGGGGACCAAAGGTGTTACTTTAGGCTACAGGGGAAACAGCAGACATGGCAGATCGAGGTCATTCACTATTATTCTCTATTCAAAACAAAGATCCAAGGTGGGCATTGGGATAGACAATGTCAAGTCATACTTGACAGATAATTAACTTGCAGGATCATACAGGATGCAACAAATGACAGTCCATGAGGATGCTGAATATAGCAGAGACTTGAACCAACAAGGAACAATGTTGGTTGTTTTGTACAATTCGGTGAGGCTGGTGTTGCTCTTGAACAGCTCCTCTTAGCTATTTACTTAAAAGGTTTTGACGAAGAAATAAAAGATAAATTATGAGTACCTGAAATAGGAACCTACCCAATGTTCCCATGAAATTTATCAGACATTCTTCTGCAGTAAGAGAGCACCTGGGTTACTCTGTCCAGACAGCATCTGCTTTTGCACATAGGCGTTTTTATTTTTGCCTCAGTGTTATTACACACACATGAAGCAAAAGTACTTGTTGATATGAGAGACAAGTTACTAATAGTGGTGCAAAGAGTGAGGCAAGTCTGTTGCTCTGCCCCTTCCTCAAAACATCTAACAGACAACTCTGCTGCCATTCATGGCTTCCCGAAGAATCTCCACTGCACTATTCATTTCTTCCATGCTGGTACCATGTGTAGAAAAACAGTGTTGAATTTCTTCCTGCTAATGCTGTTTCTAACTCTGAGAAGCAGAAAAAAATGTACTGAGTCTGTTTATCTGCACATCTTTCAAATGAAATTGTATTGAATTTATACAGAGGTCATACAGGAAATTTGCAACTACTAGAGATTACTTAGAGTGGACATCAGTGCTTGTCAGAACTGAATGTAAATCCACTTACTTCTTTTGCAGTGATATCTGTCTGAATTGTATATTTTAAAGATACTACTGAAGGTCCAATTTTCCGTCTCTAGCTGTTTCTGACCCCATTAGGTCTTGGAAGAAGTGTTAAAAATATAGAAAACTGTAATAGAAAGAAAAGATATGTGTATTGCACACTTTTGTTGCCAATGATTTCTTGGGATAAGATTTTTCTGTTCTTGTTTCCTGTTGAATCCCTAGAAGAGTTCCAAGTGTGTGCTTCCCTTGTGACATAGGCTCAATCCCGCGGAAGTACTGAACATAATATTTAGGTAGTTTAAGTATGTGGCACTTAATGCTTCTGATGCAAGAAAATTGGGAATGTGGTTGCATGTAAGGATGCCATTTTTAATTTCTGACTGAGAGTCCCTGGAGGAGATTGTGTCTTCTGCCAGGTTGGAAACTGTTTCCTATATTGGATAAAATCATGAAACTCCAGGAAGAACATGGACAGCAGTGGTCATATGCATGACCTACTGTGTATATTTGAGGAAGGGGTTTAGACAAGTGGTCTCCTGCTCCTCCAGTAGAACAAGTTGCCATTACATGAGCAGCACTAACCAGTTTGTATAACAATGAAATATCAAGGCATTTAATTCAGAAGAAATTCTTGAGGAAGCTAACCAGGGACACTGAATTTTAAAGGACGTAGTTTATGCTATGCAAAGTCTGTGTTTCTTGAGGAGCAGTAACCAGCAGTAACAAGAAGCCATTGATCTTTATGAGAAATTTAGGGGAAAATTCTGCATCCCTTTGCTGCATCTTCTGCCCACTCTATCAGCTCTATGTTGTGTATGTGTTGCATGTGCAGAGGCAGGTGTGAGCAAAGTGGGGGCAGGATGGAGATAATAGCCTCTGCTAATCCCCCACTGGCATAGTGTCTATTAGGAGTCAGTGATGTAATTAGAGTTGAAACCCTGCTGTCTCTCATCCCTCAATGTCACATGGCCACCAGTCTATCCAAGCATAACTTGTTCATCATGGAGAAATGTAGCCTGAACATAAATCTGGTCTTCTGCTGTCTTGTAGACTGGCTGGATACAACATTAGGATCTCAGCTGATTCCCCCACTCCTCTTTCAGATGTCAGTAGGAATATTGGCAGACCTGAGATGCCCATATCCATGCATGGCTTCCAAGTACTCCTGCTTCCTAATTTTAGAGGAGAGGGATATATGTCCCTCTATAATGTGAGGTTCTCTTAATCACACTCAAACTAGGCCATACAAATACTTTCTGCCTTCTTTACTTCCTCCCGATTGACTCACCAGCCTCCATAAAGTTTAAACATTTTAAGTTCCGTTAACTTTCAGTGTTTTGTCTCTGATTTGGGCTTTCCTTTCTGGAGAACCTCTGGAAGCATAGCCTTAGGAAGGCACTTTAATTTAAACTGTCTGTTACTGAGCTGACCCTCTGGCATGTTAGTTGCAAGAAGATGATGGCCACCCCTCTTGCAGCATCCTCCAAGAGCCTTCTGCTGCCCTGAGTCTTGCTGCTGGTTGTCCTCCAAGTGACTGGTGCCCCAAGTTCCCAAGCTGTACCAACCCATACTGCTGTGAGGGCTGCATAAAGACAGCAAGCTGCGTGTCTGGCCTCATGTGTGGTGCTACAGATGGATTCAGCACGCCAGTGGCAAGGGGTAGTGTTACAGGCAGCCACATCCAAAGGACTCTCCTTCATTGCACTCATAAATTCCACTCAGACAGCTGGCAGTTGATGCAGAACCAGGAGGAGCGGCTGGAACACCAGATGGTTGTGCTGCCATTCAGAGCAACCTAGGCAGGCTAGAAAAATGGGATGAGAGGAATCTCTTGAACTTCATCAAAGGGAAAGGCCAATTTCTGCACTAGGGGAGAAATAATAAACACAGCAGTGCAGGCTGGATCCCAGCTGGCAGGAACATGCCAGTTCTTGGGGGTTCCTGGTTGGCAGCAAGTTGCATATGGGCCAGCAATGTGTCCTTGAAGCAAGGGAGGTAAATTGCATCCTGGTCTGCTTTAGGAAAATCATCACCAGCAGCTTGAGGGATGTGATCCTTCCCTTCTGTTCAGCTCTAGTGAAACACATCTGCAGTGTTGGGTCCAGTTCTGGGCTCCCCAATACAAGAAAGACACAGACATCCTGGAGCAAGCCCAGCAAAGGGCCACAAAGAACTGGAGTGTCTCTTCTATGAAGAGTAACTGAGAAAGCTGGGACTGTTCATCCCAGAGCAGAAAAGGCTCAAGGGGGCATATCAGTGTGTGTAAATACCTGATCCCGCATACTGTAGAAGACAGGGCCAGACTCCTCTCAGTTCCCAGTGACAGAACAAAAGGCAATGAGCACAAACAGAAATATAGGGAATTCCTTCTGAGAATAGTAAAATAGTATTTTCTTTTCACTTTGAAGGTGACAGAGCAGAGTACTTGCATAGATTGCCCAGAAAGGTTGTGGAGTCTCCATCCCTGGAGATACTCAAAAGCTGTCTGGGCAGGCATGGTCCTGGACAGCTGGCTCTAGGTGGCCCTGTGTTGAGCAGGGGTGTTGGAGCAGTTGACCTCCAGAAGTGACTTCCAACCTCAGCCATTGTGGGATTCTGTGAAAGGTTTATGACACTCCAGTAATCTTACACAGTTATACAAATAGGTGCACTTCCCTCTCTGCCCTCAAAGGGAATCTGAGATCTCCATGTTACATCTTCACAGTGAGATTTTTCAGAAGGCAAAGTTCCGAACTGTAAGTCCATGAGTCATGGAAACATTGATTTTGAAAGGTTTGTATTTTACCCTTGTTTAAAAGTTGTCTGTAGTTAGAATTACTTTTTGCTTGCCGTCAGAATTGTTTTGGTTTTTTCTCAAATTGAAAATATGTTTGTGTTTTCAAAACAAATGTCATTGCAAAAAAAGCATTGCCAATTTTTTTCACAGCAGGAATATTTTCACTGGTGGGATCTGGTAAACCACTTCAGAAGAGAAAATGTCATTCCAACACATACATGTACACACAAACACACATATATTTGAATGTCCACGTATTTTGCTTTAAATTCAGCCTATGTTAAGTATTCCTGTGGAACACATTCAGATCAGGTGTGAGCAATAGAGCTTGGGCTATGTGTTGCTAGTACCTCTCTGCTTTGAAACAAACCATCTGTCAGTAAATATTTCTTACTACCAAGTCTCCCAGTCACACTGAAACCTGAGGTTTCATCTGAGTGTACAAGTATATTGAGTTTTTTTCTGATGTATAGAACAGAAATATATTGTGTGTCTTAACTGCTATTTTATTATTTCACATCAAATCTTTTGAAGTAATGAATATTTTCTGAGGTAGTATTTCACTCAGGAGAGAGAAATCATGTTCCAGCTTTTCCTTCTTGACCAGTAGACACTGACTCAGTCTGAAGAGTAGAAGATCTTATAGACTGTGTTTAATTAAGTCTGTAACATAATACGAACTTCCATTCAGAAAATTCAGTGAGTTCAGAAGTATGGCACTGGTGGGCAAGATCTACAGTGGCTTTTAATACAATGTTTTTATATCAAATGTATCATATAATTTTATATGGAGTTGACATGCCACATCCTCTTTTTTTTTGCAGGGTATATACCCAGTTACTTAGACAAGGATGAGCTATGTGTAGTATGTGGGGACAAAGCCACCGGATATCATTATCGCTGCATCACTTGCGAAGGTTGCAAGGTAAATGGCACGGTGGGAAAGTGGGAATCAGAAATAGCTCTCCAGCTCCTCCATTATACAGACTTCCTGAACTGTGCTGTCAAATCAAATAAAGACAGATTAGAAGCTAATAAGAACATCCAGTACTGATGATAAGCCGTATCTGGCCGTGCTGCTGCTCTTCATATGCATAAGGAATATAGTTGATTTTCACCGTGTTTGCTTCTGAAAAGAAAACAAGAAATTTAGATTGTTGTTGTTGCTGTTTAACAGTTAGCTTTTGAATTTCCATTTTTTAATGTTTCTTTAGTCATGTTCTCAGCCAGAGTACATCAGCATGTTCCCAGCAACTCCACTGAAGCTGTTTATGCAATAGCTGAGGTTCTGCTTATGGCTATGAAGAGTCTGTAGTGATTAGCAGTGTTCCAGTGCCTCTCGTCATCCCTGTGAAGAAGCAAAAATCAAAATCCCTTCCACATGCTCATACTACTTTGGGAAGCATTGACACCCAACTAAAATAGTTTCAAAAAGATTTTGACTTCTTTAACTTAAGCATATTGAAATGTGCTTTCAGCCCTAAAATGCATCTCCAAGACTACACGCAAAATTAAATTTAAAAAGAGATTGCTTTGGGCAAGTAAATAAAAAAATTGAGTAACAGAATCAGGCACATCTTACATGATTTCACTGCCATGAATTTGCCTGAATAGCTTGAGATTCTGTAAGAAAGCTATTCTTTCCTGCAGAAAATAAAAAAATATTGTTTTTCTAAACTAATGGGACCACACATGTCTTGGACTAGTGTCATGAGACTAAGCCACAAAAGTCTCATTCTGTTCATCCACAGAGCCTGGAACATTTGGATCTGAGATTTTGGGTTTGGATTGGCTTTAGAGCCCCTCATCACAGTAACTCTTGTGTTGAAGTAATTCCTTTGGTTGTACATCATTGCCCTAAGTTACATTTATGAAATGCACAGAGACCTAAATATCCTATGTATAGCAGATTCGTGGTAATATTCGTAACGGTTTTATACATACACTTACACACAATGTATGAAAAAAATACTTGTATCTTTAAAAAGAACTGTGGAGCTGCACAAGTGATTTTTACACATTTGCATGCTGTATACCACATGATAACAATACATAACATGTATGGATGCAACTTAATTCAGATATAATGGGAAGTAAGCAACACTGTGGCATTATGAAGTATACTTAGCTCCCAGCTGAACAGCTGTATCTCTTGCTGGCTTTCCTGCTAAGGTTTTTGTTACTTCAACTCAAGTAGTTCTTTTTATGCCTACCAGCTATTTTAAAGACATAGCATACAAATCTGCCTTTATCTTCAGATACAGTTCTTCTGTCTGATGTGCAATTTAAAATAATGCTTATGTGCACAAGGAACTGAGCTAACAATTTGCAAAAAGTAATTAGTTTCTTGGAGGAGCTGCATACACATTTCAAGTTCTAGGATTTATCCGCAAAGTTATATATTTTATTAATACACAATATATAGAATCAATTTTCAATTAATTTCTCATTTACTAGTTGCTTCCACTCAAAGTCACTTTAGTTTTGAATCAGGAATAATCAGGGCTGACAGCCAAAGATTTGCTTTGGCAAGTGCTTTTGTGAACAATGCATCCTCACAGATGATTTGAGAAGAGTAACTTATGAGGAATTTAAACACAAATAAATGAACATTGAGTTCTGACATCACTGAAGTGTTTTTCCAGACTTTACCCATTGCATCTACTGATATATAGGTGCATAGTAAAGGAGTTTAGGAAGAGTTACTGCCTACAATACAATGTGCTGTCTTTTATTGATGAAAATAACACTTCTGTGGTGAAGTGTTTGGACAGATACAGAGAGCAGCTTCCTTAACACATTGTATCTAGAGATGAATAAAGAAGGTTTTTTGCAAAAAGTTTCTGAGAAATGCAAAGAAATGAGAAAAGGTGAGATGGGCTGTCCCAACACAGGTGGTGGAGAGCCTTGCCATCATAAAGCTACAGCTACATTGAATCCTGTGCAAGGTTTGGAAAACAGAAGCTCGCTTGCTGAGATTCATTAGAGATTTTCCCATCTCTTTCTGTAACTATTGATAACCCTGTGACCCTGGTTGTCCACAGCCATCTTAGTTTTTCAGGGAAGAGAGAGGCAGATCGTCTCTCTAGGAATTCATCACAGGGTTGAGAACAGAACTAAAAACGGGTGTTCAGTAGATGAAAGTTCGAGACTTATTCCAAACCCCACATAAGGATATCTTGCCTGTGATTTCCTGGATTTTATCTCAACACGACTGCTCCCAGCCTTGCAAAGGCTCGCACGCAAGCTTTGTGCCACTCAGTTTAATTAACATTTCAGATCTTAACGTAATTAAGGAAGAAAGAGTTGTACTCCTAGCTCAAGCTGAATCTTGTAAGATAAAACTCTAATGAGGACAAGGCTCTTTATTGTCTTCACAGGAGTTAGGAGTACAAGCTGAAATACAGACGTATCTGTACATGTTAATTCAACATTCTGTGTTAAAAGAAATTGCACACTGCTGTAAGATTTTACTGGGTGTCATTTAACATGATTTAAAAACAGACCTTTCGCCTACTGAAGTGAAGAGACTATTCATTAGATAAAATCCCAGCTGAAGAGACTATTCGTAAGGTAAAATCTCACTTCAGTTTTGCCATTGTTTTGACTGAAACCAAAGCCATTCTGAGCAGCCTCAGTCAAACAGGACCAGGGTGTCAGTGCGTTCTCTATGTCAAGGTGATCCCAAGCTGCATTGCTGAATGTAGGTGGTCTCAAATAATGATGAAACTTGAAATTTAAGTGAAGTTCAAATTTCTTGCTTTACAGCCTATCTTGTTCATATCTTGCAGTCTTGGGGAGTTTATCCAGCTCTTGCAAAAGTCAGTGAAAAAAGTCATGTTGAAATTAATACCAGGATTATGTCCATAATGTTCAGAGATAAATTTTATCTGATTTCTTTACCTACAGTGAGGCTTTATGGGGTGTATAAATGGGTGAATTCAGTGGAGTTGCATTAGTTCGTATGGTCTTAGGATCTGTTTAAATTTGCAATATAGATCTGTGTTTTGATAAGTTAGGTAGGTAGGTAGGTAGATAGATAGGTAGATAGATAGATAGATAGATATAGGTGGTGATGGGCCTTTTGAAATTCTGTGGTAAATACAAATTAAATCTGCTTCTCAGAAATAATTTATCAATTAAGGATCCACTGTTTAGAACCAAACTCTAAGACTGTGTAGATTGTATTTGCAAAATCTTTATCTTGCCCAGATTTGGTTGGTTCATTGGTTGGTTATTTGGCTTTTATGGAAAGAAAGGAGTAGAACTGTTTGTCCTCAATCCTTTAATAGCACAAACACACCACCATTCTTACTATTTGCAGAAGCTGCTCTTTAATTAAAACTATGTGTATGCTTTTTAATATCCTGCAAAATGATTACAGAGTTTGGAAAGGGGCTCAAAATAAAATACTTCATATACAAAAAAAAATTTAACACAGTAAAACATAAGACTACACAAGAAGACATGTACACAGTCTTGTATTGTGCCTCAAGACAGCATTACTTGCACCTTTACTTACCTAAGATGTCTATGTGTTTTTAATTTTTAAGGAAAATCAAGAGAAATGCCACACACTATAAAACTGGTTTGAGAGCTTTGAGAGTTTGAGGGAATGAAGTGTGTTATCTTGCATACTTAGGTATATGCCTAACAAACCAAAGCATTTCCCAATTTTTAAAAATTGCTCCGTGCTAATGTTTTCCAATGTATTTACTTCTTGCACTTAGGGTTTTTTTAGAAGAACCATTCAGAAGAACCTCCATCCAACCTATTCCTGTAAATATGAAGGAAAATGTGTGATAGACAAAGTAACAAGAAATCAGTGCCAGGAATGTCGCTTCAAAAAATGTATCTTTGTTGGCATGGCAACAGATTGTAAGTATATTTTCCTGGTTTTCTTTCTTTTATCATTTTTTTTCTTCAGTGTCTGTGTTTGCTTAAAGTATGTTGATTGATGAAGCTTGTTAAAGTAAAGTAGAACTGCCAGCACTTTTCTGATTTTAATAACTTGTACCAGGGAATTGCACTCACTGCATTAAGCCACTTTCATAGGGCTGTCATTTTTTGTTTATCCTTCATCAGGCTGCACTTTCTCCTGGCCTTACCAAGCTGAGCAACAGTAGGAATGTTCACTCTTTGGAGGAAAGAAGGGAGAAATGCATCTGGATGGACACTTTGCTTGAGATAAAAACATCTTGTTTAGAAAATTCTGGAGGATGTGAAATTGAATGTCATTGTATGAGTCATGCTGCAGTTGTTTGTTTTATTTTTAGCCCTGAAGAAGTTATCTGCTGCAAAGATTTCAACTCTCATTCTAAAGAACTAGAAAATATGGCTGTAAGATTAACCCTTAGGGGTCTTCTTTTCCTGCTGTTGCACAGGGATTTACACCAATAACTTCAATTACTACAAATGGGAGGAAGTCACATAAAACCCCTAGAAGTCACATAAATCCCCTTGTGCCTTCATGGTTGTTGCCAGTATAATCCTTTGCAGAAGAACAGATGGGAAAACAGGCCCAGTAAACAACAGAAAAACTGTCTAACTTAGTATTTTCATTGTTAATGTAATGTATAACAGTGCCTTCTGTCTAGAGGGAAATAGAATAAAGGAGACTAGTTCATTGTGGCCAGGTAGACCCTCAGGAGAGGGGCTGGGTACCAGGGAAGTGGGGCCTGTATATCTGGAGTCACTGGAAGTAATAGGACTCTACAGGAACACCATGTAGCCACCTGTGGGGATTAGGGAAAGAGCCAAAGGCAGGTTGATCTGACTGTGTCATGCTTCAGGCAGATGAGCCTTCTGTAAATAAGTGCTCCCACTTTCTTCAAACCATGTTACCTTCTGCTGGCTTCCAAGAAGTTGTTCTGCACTTCAGAGCAGTGAGTGTGAGCATGCTGGTACGATTTTAAAGAAAGCAGAAGTGCATCTTTCCCAACATGGATTACTCCAAGTCCGTTACAGGAGCACTTTGACACCTCACAAAGTTTTGCATTTTAGTTTTATTGGTGAAATACCCTGAGGGCAATGGCAGTATACAAAGCATTGCCAGGACCGTGAGTCATTCTTTGCTATCCAGGCTTCTGAGAAAATGAAGTTCGAAGGGAGAAATAAGAGAATTGTCTCAACTGTGGGTCTTGCCAAGGTACTTCCTTACTGATTAGTTAAGGTGTTTGTAACCAACTGGTACCTCAGGCACAGAAAAGACCAAAGTTCTGGCAGCCTTAAGAGCTTCCTGCCATTTTTGTGTGTTTTTTCCCCTGCTAGTGGTGTTGGATGACAGCAAGAGGTTGGCAAAGAGGAAGCTGATAGAAGAAAATCGAGAGAAGAGACGTCGGGAAGAGCTGCAGAAAACCATTGGGCACAAACCAGAGCCAACGGATGAGGAATGGGAGCTCATCAAAATTGTTACTGAAGCACATGTGGCCACCAATGCACAAGGAAGCCACTGGAAGCAGAAAAGGAAATTTCTGGTAAGGGCTGTAGCCTTGTATGCTGCTCTTGGAGCCACGTTCTGTTCTTTCTTCTGCCTTCCCAGCACTGCAACCCCAAAGAGATTTTATCTGCCAGTGTACTGATGTTTATGGGAAAAAGATGATTTTATGTAGTTATTATTTCCTTTTTCATGCCTGAACCTCAGTGTTTGATCAGACCATGTATTTCAGAAGATAAAGAGCATGTTGCTATGTTAAGGCTTACTCAGCTGGATACTTTTATTGTGCTATGATAAGAAAAAGTTGAAAAATTGTTTCACTCCTGATTAAGAACAGAAGCAGTCTATAATGCATACTGTATCTTTTTTGGTATATTCTATCTAGGAATAGTTGTCTTTATTAGGAACTATCATAAAACATTGGAAGTGTTAAAACAATATGAAGTTCTAGATGAAAGCTGGTATTTTTTGTTAATAACTCATGGGTTTTGCCTCTTTTGGTTAATGGTGAATACATTAATGAAAATAAATTAGGCAAAGAAAATTAATTTCAGTGAGAACAGGATGATACATACACTATACCATTGGGATTTCAGCCTGCAAAACAGCTTACATTTTCATCCTATAACTAAGGATCAGAAAAGAAATGGTGATTTGTGATGCTCAACCTTAAAAAAGGGTTTATTTGATTTTTCTGAATCAATTTTTGAAGGAAATAAGTGCAGAATGCAAAATGCTTACACAGCACAAAAGAGGGATTATACTGCATTTCAGGAATGCACAGGGGTCTTTAGCAGTCTGTGTATACCAAATCAGATAGAGCACACTCATCTTTTTGCAAGCCTAGGCTCCTACTGTGTAATTCACCACGGGAGTTTCAACTCACTGTTGAGTTGCGGAGAGAAATTATGTATTCAAAGCAGCTGATCTCTTTTATAATGTTGGGGTTTTTTTAATTCCAGTGACACCATCTAAATTTCTATATGAATGGCTCGTGTTCATAGTACTCTGCAGTCAGGAAACCACAGCCAGTTGTCACTGGCAAGAAGCAAGAGAGCATTTTGCAGGGGTGTTGCAGAGCAAGGTTTGTGGTGCTGGTTTGAGCAGATCAAGAAGCAGCTGCAGTAGTACTTTTGGCTGCTTAGACAGGAGTGCTGTTCTTTGGGTGTCACCTGGTTTGGGATAAAGCCTGGGGAGCTCGAGGTTGGGGCTGGGAATGAGCTGTTGAAGAGCAGGAGAAGATGACAGCCTGCCCCAGGGGCTATGGATCTGTCCTTATGCAGCTGAGGCTGGTTCTTTGACAACAGGAACTTCACTGAGGTCCGGACGTCTTCTCCTGTTGAGTTAGGTGACAAGGGCTCCCCTCCAGTGTGTTAGCTTTAACTGGCTCTCCTGACTTCTTTTGCCTTTCCCAAGAAAATGCTGTGCTCTTTCTTTTTCTCCATTACAATGGTTTGCGTGGGTTTAAGCATTTGGTCTTTTTGCTTGGAAGTGATGAAGGTTGTTTATCATGAGCACACAGACAATGTGGTTTAGTTATCCAAGATTCAGGGAGGGAGAGAGTCTAGAAATGAGTTTATTTGAGTTTTTTAGTGGAAACCATCAGATAATTGAGCCCAGTCCTCTCCATTGTTCCTTTACAATTGGTGCTTGCTTTATTAACACATTGCTGAGTTTTTTCTTGTAAGATGGTAGATTTGGATTCACATTGGTGACAGAGCTGTGGAAGGATCTTTTATGATGTGTTTCTTTAAAAAAGTGGTTGGACACAGGTTTTTATTACAGACAGCATTTTCAGCACCTCCCCTGTTTTAAGTGTCTTGTATAAATGCCATGGGGTCCATCGGTCTTAAAGGTCTACTTCTCTGGATTTTATCTAGTTTTTAATGTGAACAGAATAAAACCTCTCCGTGGTGGTTGGTAGGTCTTTTGTAATTGCAAAGCCACACTTAGCAAACAAAACAGCTTTGATATGCCTGTTTTTAAAATGCATGGTAACATTGACCAGCTGCATAAAAACCAGATGAACAAGTTCAAGTGTAGTTGGAATAAAAAACCACTCATTACAGATTCTGCTTGAAACTATTTCATTGTATATCCCTATTGAAATCCTCAAAATACGATTTTTTCTCATTTGGAGAAGCCTTGAGCTGAAGTCATGCAACAGGCGGTTTTCAACCAAAATTTTACCCAGATGAGTTCAAATTCTATTCACATTATCTAGGCCACCTTTAGGTTAGCTAGTTCTTGCTCATAAGTTGTTTTAGCCTTGCATGTAAGTTATTTTAGTTTTTTGGAAATCGGCCTTGGCAATTGTCTGGGGGGGCCCTGTGATATCTGGCAGTCTGTTCTGGGGAGACTTTCAGAGTTTTGAGTAGGTGAAAAAACCTGATTCTGCAAAGCTTGCAGCATCTTCTCAGGGGTAACATGTTTCCTCAACTCTCTTTGCTTTTAGAGAAACTTGAGAGCTTTCAGCACCTGTAAGGAAACATATGCCTATGTTTTTAAGCAAAAGACTTATGTGCTGCACCCATAAAATACACAGATACAGACACAAGGAAGAAACAGTGTGTGCACAACAGTCCAGCAGCCCACAAAGGATGGGTAGCAGCATACCAGTCACCCATTTCTCTGTGCAGTCACCTCTTTCACAAATGCCTTACAAATAAATTCTCATTTTGTGACGTAATGGACTTTATTTATAAAGCAAATAGTGTTGCTTTGTATTTTAGCATATCTTCCATCACTGAGCAGGACTTTTTTAGAGTATAAAACAGTTGCTCTAAGACAGATTGCTCCTTTAAATATCTTTGTTTATATCCTTAGCCAGAAGATATTGGGCAGGCACCAATAGTTAATGCCCCAGAAGGTGGGAAAGTGGATTTAGAAGCCTTCAGCCAGTTTACAAAAATTATCACACCAGCGATTACAAGAGTGGTGGATTTTGCCAAAAAGTTGCCTATGTTTTGTGAGGTAAGAAGATTTTCTTGCACTCCTCATTTATATGCCTGTTGTTAAAAACTACTCAAAATACTCTGGCATGGAACTTAAAAATTCAATGTGTCTAAAATTTAAAAAAATTAAAGACACTTGAAATCAATGGGACTAGAATCATCTGGATTTTCATGAGTTTTCTTTTTCCTGTGATTACTGAAATCCTGAGTTTGTTAATCTGGAAGTCATCGTGGTGCATTAGGGACTCAGATGTGTCTTTAGAGGTGGCCTTGAACAAAGCAAATGAACGGAAATATACTGTCTAGAAGCATCGCTGATACATTTAATAAAATTTTCCAGCACACAGTTCCCTATGTATCTTCCAGTTCCTTGGCAGGTACAGTATTGCAGAGTTGGGTTCTACGCAGTAAAACATCCTTCAAATTCAGGAAAGCACCCCTATCCAGAAGTGGCACTTGGCTCATTGGGTTCCCTGGGCATGCTTTTCCTGAATGGGGAGGTTGTGCATAAAAAAGTCCCTGAAAGTAATGGATTGTCATTCTGGGTAGATACTCACATGTAAATATACAGTAAATAGACTCAAAGGCTTGGTTGCACATTAGGAATGTAGAGGCGTTACACTAATCTCATTTGTACCAAGGTATCATTTTTATTGAAGGACCAGATGCAATGACTGTTTTTTTTTTTTTTTCCCCCAATTTAAAAAATGATATCAGAACTGCAGCTTGAAATAATATTTTGGTCTTAATAATCTAAATAATTTTCATAGAATCATAGAATGGTTTGGGTTGGAAGGGACTTCAGAAATCATCCGGCTCCGACCCCCCTGCCATCGGCAGGAACACCTCCCATTGCACCCTTTGGGGTCAACACCCTACCAGGAAGGAAGGATAAGGCAGCCATAACATTCTACTCTACTGTGGCTGGCAGCTTTTCTTTAAGGTCAGTCAGGGAGGGCTCTGTATGTCCTCTGGCACGTACAGAACAAGAAGAGGTAAATATCAATAGTTGTCGTAGTGTAAATGTCTCACCCTGGCCAGCCTCTGCATTGGCGCCATCAGTCAAGGAAGCGTGAAATAGTAGCCAAGCATGGAGATTTTAAAATACAAGGAATATGTCCATAGATCATGAGGCCCCTGCAGCATTTGGCGTCTGAGGGAGTCTGTCTCCTCTGATCTGGCATTTGTTGGTGGGAAATTGCAGTGACATACCAAGGTAGTCTTTCTAATTTAGAAAGCTTTGCCAGTCACACATAGACTTCAGTGCCCATCTGACATCTCCTACCCCTCCTGGCTACCATGGGCCCACTTGTGTCAGAGCTAGGCAGGAAGCATGGATGAAGAAGTCAAGGCATCATTGAGCATGACCTCTGTATGTTATGTGGCTCAGCTGGACAGGCTTTGTTTACAGCTGAGCCACTCTGTAAACCTGACACCTGCCCATATACAGCAAGATCTGATGGCAGGGTGAGGGACAACTCCTCATGAACACAAAGCAGTAGGACAGCTGTCCTCCAAGCTGTCATACGGCACTTGCTGTACCATGAAGAAAATGACAAATGTTTGCTCCTTTTTGAAGGGGCACCCACCTGTTAACTTTGTTTCCATTATGATTTTTAGCCCATATCTTTTTCTTAGAAGCAACACAGTGTGGGCTGTGGATTTTTTAATGAGAAGAAACCCTCATTTTTTCCATAGGACCTGCAGAGCATTCAATCATTAACTCAGTTTGTAATTCCAGAAGCTGTCTGAGAATGTAGTAAATCTCTAGGAAAGAGGGACATGACAAGGACCATCCATGTACACTTACATTTTCATGGCTACTTTTCCTTCTTTTTCACACCTTTGGACACATGCAGAAGCCAGCAAAGCACTGTGAGTGTCCAGCTTAGTTTGTGTGCATCCATTGGACGCTGCCTCAAAACAAGAATCCAATCCCAGAGTTACCAAAGTATAAAGAAAACTTCATTTACTTCTCAGCATTTCTGCTGTTGTTTCCTTCCTGCTTTTCTTTCTGCTTAGAAGATGAAGATTGAGGAGCATGTAATAAGTTTGATGTGAGTTTTAAATGTCAAGGCATCAGTGGTTCCACAGTGGATGAAGCTGTGTAAATACCCTTTGAGGTAGCTCAGCTCAGCTCGGTTCCATGGTGCTGCATTGCATGTGTCCTGCAGAGGTGAGCACCTCAGGTTCCTGCCTTGTGCTTTTTCTACCTGCAGAGAGAGGGAAGGACAACACATGGCAGAGTTTCAGTCACATTTGTTGACCCCACTTCTGGAAGATGGTCTTGTAGCAACACTTGAGTAATGAGTGTAGGTAGCATTAAAACCTGCACAGTTGAGAGTAGAACTGATGTTCAAGCCTCCTGTCTCTTGTAACTCCTGCTACTGGCTGATAAGACCTGAGGCCTGGCATCTGTGAAACGGGTGTCCCATGTATCCTTCAGAATTAGGAAAGCAGGTGAAGGACAGGCATGGTCAGACCACCACTACCATAAAGAAGTTTTAAGAAGGACCAAGTAGAAAGAGAAATCCTCATTCATTTAATGGTTCACTAATAAATCTGCTGAAGCATCACAAAATATCTTCTCTACTGTTTTTTGTTTCTTTTCTACTATTCTTGTTCTCTTTAGAGGTTTGCAGTTTTTTTCATTTCTTTTCTTCTCCCTTCTCTCTTCCTTTCTTCCATGTCCCTTTTTTCATTGCCATTTCTTATTCCAGTATCTCTTCATGGTTCCTCTCACACATCTATTCTTACTTTAAATTTTTTTTTAACTCTGTTTCTTTCCCACCTTCAGTCTCTGCAGCCAAACAGTTGGATTGTCATTGGGTATCGAGACTGCTGCTGTGCCTGTGCAGTCTCCGCCACACTGCTGCTGAGCTGAGGGTCATCTGTAGGGAAACTGATTTTCCCTGAACAGGATGAATCAATTTTCTTGTGTATCAGGCACTTCACACCTGAAGCTGGCATTGCTGGAAAAGTAGCTGCATGACTCAACTCCTCTTCCTGACCATGGCTAGCTTTGTGCTTAAAACTCTTCTCTAACAGGGAACTGCTTTCCACTTGCATTAGGTAGTGCTGCATCATTTTCCACCAAATCAATGCACTTGCTTTGCAAGTACACTGTTGCCATGTAAACCTGTAGTTCATGGGGGTTTCATTTTGAATTGCAAAACAGGTAAATATAATAATTTTATATAAATCGAAAATAAATGGCTTTTTGCCTCCTTTCAAGCCAAGTAGAAGTGTGTTGCTCTTTTATATGTGGGACCCTTGCCGTTCATGTATGTGAACAGTCTCAAAATTGTCTTGGTGGGTTTTGTTATCATTGAATTACCTATGAAAACATAAAGACTTGCTTTATAGAACGTTCTGCTCACATGTCAGCATCCTGGTCATACTCTGTAAATACAGAACCTACACCTAACAGTTTGGACAGCTTGCCTTTGTTAATGTCATGGGAAAGACACGTGCCCTGAAGATCACAGCTTATGCACCAGCATAAAAGCTGTAGCTATACCACAGATTTTCTGTCTGTCCAGCAACAATGTAGCAAGCTCAGGGAGAACAGCCTTACTAGATTAAGTATGGATTAATAAATTCTCTGTTGTTAAAATGGCCAGTGAGAATTACTGCTCCACCGATTGAGGTATATCCTCTAGATATAAACATTTATTTCATTCCTTTTATTAAAAACACAGTACACTCTTACAGACCCTCCCAAATGTCTTCCTTTTCTTCTGGTCAGGTAAGAAATAAGTATGGCTGGTAGTGAATTTAACTGGGATGGCTGAGGTCTGTACCAGCCCCAGTTATAGTTTATTCTGCTGTAAGCTGTAAGCTGAGGAAGCCTACAGCTGTGTCCTTGCTAGGTTTCCTAAGGGTGTGTGGGGTTGCTAACCAGGGAATGTTAACCTGCTGGCAGTTCCTGAAGGCAGGAATGCAGATCCAGGGGGCTTGTGCAGTGCAGTCAGCGTGTTTGGAGGGGAGCTGCACTCTGCGGGGCAGTGTCCTGGGCTGTGAACTGCAACTTCATGCTCCTGGATTTACTGTAGTTGTAAAAGACACTCAGTTTGACAAACATGATTTTTTTCTTTGCCATTTATAATTTCTGCAGCTGCCATGTGAAGACCAGATCATCCTTCTGAAAGGCTGCTGTATGGAGATCATGTCCCTCCGAGCAGCAGTTCGCTATGACCCTGAGAGTGAGACTTTAACACTAAATGGGGAGATGGCGGTGACAAGGGGCCAGCTGAAAAATGGGGGTCTTGGCGTAGTGTCTGATGCCATTTTTGACCTGGGCATGTCTCTTTCTTCATTTAACCTGGATGACACCGAGGTTGCCCTTCTTCAGGCTGTTCTGCTCATGTCATCAGGTGAGAACAGAAATATATTGGGATCCGATCATTTGAAACTCTTTGGTCTTTGTCACAAGCCTCTTTGTAAAAGGAATAAGATATGTTCAATCTTGTAATGCTGACTAGAGTAATGTGGGAGATATTTTCTCTCAAAACCCCAGTGCAGCTTAGATTTATTTTGGTGAGCAGTGGGAAAAAAATTCAGAGTGTTCAGAGAGATGTACTTAAAAGTGGTTTTGGTAACACACCTTGCTCAATTTGGTACTTAGGGATGAGCCAGGGATGATCATCAAGAAGAAATCAGTTCTGATTCTGAGCCAGTTTGCCTTAAATGAAAAATGGATAATTTAGCAGCACTGGTCTTTATGATAAGTTTCCTCTTCCCCTGAGTAACGTCATGCACCGGGCAGTTCATACACATTTCCACGAGTCTTATATGTTTAGTTTGACTTGCCTTCTTGTTTTCCTAATAAACAGCACCAGTGCTTCTTAATGGGCATTTACAAGCTGTGCTGTTTCCCTACACTGGGACCATTTGCAACTGGCCATAATACAAAAGCAGCACAGACTACTTCATATGGTTCCCAAAGAGTTTCTAACCTTCTCAATTTGAGTATGTTTTCAAATACGCTTCCAGTAATTGTGCCAGCCCAAAGAGGAAATTCCATTCTTCGGCAGTGGCAGATTTGGCAAGATTTTGTTTTAAGATGGCTTTGAAGATTGGGCACTGAATAACAATACACAATCAGTGATTCACAAGCATTAACTGCATCTGAGATAGAAAGGTTTCCACATTAATCACGACACAGCACTTCATCTTCCCCATCAAAACATTTTGATTTCTTTTTAGGTCCGTACACAGTGATACAGGAGCAGGGCTTTCAGGAGGCAATTCAAAGGATGTGCTTTCCCAGAAGTGTCTCCTGAGAAGTGACTTGTGAAAGGGGCTTTCCCAGTCCCCAAATGGTGCCAGTTGAGACAGCTAGATTTTTGGCCTTTGTTATTCCTTGGTGCTCCATAACAGCTCACCTGGGATCAAAGCATGATCAAAGCATGATCAAACCATTGGTCAGATTGTAGAAACACAGATAGAAAGGAACTGTAATTTAGGTATTTGACAAGGAATTTTTTTTGTTTCTTTATTAGTTGTTTTACAGAAAAATGTAGATAGAAGCCATAGGTGAAATCAGGGATATGTTGCTGTAGTCACTGTAAGGAAACATTTCCCAAACAGCTACACTCTAAGTGAGCAAAGCAGGCAAAGGATGAAGAAAGGAACGATTATCTTCTTGTTTTAACAGGGATAGTACTGACAAGTGAGTTTGCCCGAATAAGAGAACTTTGTGGCAGAGCCACAAATGTCCATGGTCTCTGTCCTTTCTTTTCTAGCATTAGAATCATCCTATTTTTCCTCATTTATGATCAGGAATTTGTTAAAGCAAGTAAGTAAGAAAGATAATTCTGCTGCTTTGTACCTACAGATCGCCCAGGCCTTGTTTGCGTCGAGAGAATAGAAAAGTGTCAAGAGGGTTTCCTCCTGGCATTCGAACACTACATTAATTACAGAAAACACCATGTTGCACACTTTTGGCCAAAACTGCTGATGAAAGTGACAGACCTGCGAATGATTGGAGCCTGCCATGCCAGCCGCTTCCTGCACATGAAGGTGGAGTGCCCCACAGAACTGTTCCCTCCGTTGTTCCTGGAAGTGTTTGAGGATTAGAGAGACTGAAGTGGTTCTCCGCACCCCCGTCGCACTACTGGCTGTCATTTCATCCCGTTGCCCAGCTCTTCTCACCTGTTTGTTCTTCTTTCGTGGTCTTCTGTTTCTTGAGATGGGGCTGGGGTTTTGTTTGGGTTTTCTTTTGGGGTTGCTGGGGGGCAATTGTATACACATGGATGAAAACATCCCTTTAATGCGGGTACTTGTGACTATTGCAATTTGTTCTTCAGTCCTTTGATGTGAGTGCTTTGACAGCTTAACAGTGAAAATACGAACAGACCAATCTCATTCACCAGCATTTGCGTGGTCACCAGCTCACACCCATCTTTGCCTGGAAAATAGGGGAGAGAGATGGAAGTGGCAGAAAAATAAATTTGCCTTCAAGTTAAAACAGCTATTGTTAATTTGACCCTGACAGTTCTGTCTTGTATTACCTCCTTTTGCAGGGTACAACTGACCAATTTATAATATGAAATTTCTGGTCGTCGTGATTGTTTCTATTGTAACAATTACCACTATAATCTAGGATCTTCATCATCAGCATGATCCCATCATTCTCTGAGGTTTGTTCCAGCAGATGCAGTTTAACTGTGCCCCATAAAACAAGTACTTAAAATAATGCAGAGTGTTAGAAAGGACTGAGTCTTTTTTTTTCCATGTGTATAAGATATTAAGAGCTTCAGTTACTGAATTTGTACTCCAGGTAACTTCACTGGAAGGTTTGTTGGAGTGAGGAGGGAAATTTGATCCTCTGAGGTGCTTTTCCTGAGAGTGGAGGGGTCTGCTTGTTCTGAGGTGTGTGGAAAATCCATCACTTGGAGGGAGAAGGCTCTCTGTCAGGATAGCAGGCAGTGTCTCAGAGTTATTCAGGGATATGAGGGCTCACGGAATGAGGACAAAGAGAATGAAACATACAGGGTGACCTTCAGATGGGACAGAAACCAACCGTGTTATTAACAGCACTCAAGACTGTACAGCTTTATCCCAGTAATGCAAATAGTGTCACTCAGCAGTAATCCTTTGTTTTATATATATATATATAAAGTTTATATGCACGTATATATATAATTTTATATATATATAATTACAAATCTTCAGCAGATGTCTTAAGCATATTTCCATATTTTTATCTTTTCCCTCTCCTTCTCTGACTCTCTTCCGTGTGTGTGTGCGTGTGGATCAGCTGGGTTCTCTCTCCCTGGTGTGTGTATGTGTTTCATTTGGCTAGATGCTCTCTTGATTCTTTTAATTTATTTCCACTAACTGCACTAGCAGGAACCAAACTGAGCAATGACAAAATGTCCTGCTGCCGAAGTCTGCAAGCCAGTACTCACAGTCCTGGAATATTTGGAGGCCAGTGATGAGGACATTGTAGGTAGAGGTTCCTCTCTGTCATCCACCTCCCTTCAGGGATGTTGTCCCTGGGTTTTATAAACTTGATATGAAACCATTCTCTGAATTTGTATGACACATCAGAAGCATCTTTCTGTTCTTCCTGGGAACCGGAGACTTAGTTCATGTTTTTTGCACTGCCTCACACCCCACATTCTTTCATGTGTGCATTGATTTGTACCAGTTTCTTTCTCTGCTATTTATTGATCCATTTGCCCGACAAGTTGTGGGCATTGTTGGAGTGGATGTGTTGACTTTAAAAGCTCATGGCCAATATCTGAACCCATATGTTATGTGCTTATCCCCTCATAAAAACAAGATACTCAGGAAAACTTACAGATGGAACATGATATATGCGTGTCAGGAGTTAAATTCTTTCT
>VWZT01012501.1:128000-186698 GCA_013397055.1 Pachycephala philippinensis
CTTATTGTTCTAAAATGTAGGGGAAAAGGGGTAGGAAAAGTACTGGGAGCTACAGCCATGTATTAGGAATCTACAAAGCTACAATTATATGACAAATATAAAAAGAGCTTAGGCATCAGCACCTATGCCCACAGTGGCTTGCAAGGAAAAGAGAAATGTGCATGTCTTTTGAAGCTCTGTTCTGCCAAGGATCTGAGCATGGAATTCCTCCTGAAGCCAGTGCAAGTACCTCACCTGTTTGCTTAATATGAGCTTGAGTAGGCATTCAAGCTCTTGACTGTGCTGCAGATGAGACCCAGGAGAGGAAACATCACATCTCTTCTAGTTCCAATGCAGTTTGGAGCTGTGCTTAGTCAGGGTTCAGAAATCAGGCCTCCTTCCTTAGGTGATTGCAGATGGACTGAAGTGCCTAAAATCAGGCAACTGACTTCAACCGTTCTGGCAGTGCTCTAAGCAGAAAGGACATGCATCAACACACTTTTCTAGCTTTTTAGGTTAAGTTGGAGTCTGACACTACTTAACAGGCTGAGTTAGTAGCATTCCCTAATTGAAAACTAAGGCCAAGCTCTTAGTTTGACAGATTTGATGTACTGACATCTAATGGCCTCTGATCTCCTACCAATCTTACTTTGTGTGATTTCCTTTACTTCCTCAGTGCGACTGCTGATTTATCTGATCATGACAGCAAAACTAACTGACCTTAGTTCTGCAAAGACATACTTCTGAGTATCAGTGGTCTCAAGCCGCTGTGGGATTGAGCCCCTGGACTGACCACCTCAGTGGCAGACACCGGTGCCACAGTCAGCACCCTTTGTAGTACCTGGCCTTCCGAGTGAAATAACAAACTTGTGCTTTCCAGTGCAGTCCAGAGTCTTGTTTCTGCTGGTGCCACATGGCTCTCAAGTTTGCTGTGTGGTCTACACGTGGGTGTTACACAGAAGGTTTTTCCTGTCGAACCTGATTGTCACCATTCATGATATTGCCCTGAGTAACATGTGCATTTAGATACTCATTTCATGTGTAATCTCAGTTAAGTTGTGATATTTATAATAACATATATAGTGCGTGATAATGATTTTTGTTTACATTCTGCCAAAATGTAGACATTAGAGTTAGACCTCCCAGGTACAAAATCATCCTTGAGCAGACTGCTTTCTTCTTCAGAGGCAGGTATCAGAAAGAGGAAAAAACTGTCCAGAAAGACCATTTATATCAGAAATCTGCCAAGAGAGGGCTGTTAATCACAAGCAGAGCATGTCATTGCTAGTGATGTATTTTTATGCTATGGAACTCTAATCTGTATGTGTCATATTGACTTCTTGCTGCATGAATCATAAATTTTAAAAATCAGTCTTATGGTTTTGAGATGTAGCCAGCATTCCTAAGGCTAAACCTTTTTCATTGACAGAATCAAAATCCACAACCAAGGAACGTTTTCGTCTCACTGTGAGAGCAATTGAAAGTGTTCAACATTTATCTTTTCACAAAGGAAGAGGCAACAGAACCTCTTAATGTGTCTTGTTATTGTGATCATCTGGAAATGATTGCCAGACGTTTCCTTTTGATATAGTAATGAAGTGGTCTGTATTTAAATTTTATAGAGAGAATTTTATTCTAGTGTGATAGAGATTTATTTTCCACTTTAAGACTCAAAACGGTGTGAGCACGTTTTTGTTTGTTTTTTTTTTTACTATGGTATATTTTTGCTTTAAAATTAAAAACAAAACAAAAAAAAAAGGTTTGGCCTTATCACAAAGTTTTAGTATAGATGTTAGCAAATGCAAAGAGTATGCATTATTTGTGTGTATCCACATTGACTGATGTCGCCTTCAAAAAGCAATATTGTGCAGGTAATAAGTTGTTTGTGACTGTCCATTGCACAGTTTACCTTCTTTAAAAGCTAACCTTGTTTATGCACAAGACAATCAAATGTAAATCTACATCACCACCCAGGTGTGGATTAAATTTATGTAAATTACTGAGCACAATGTAAAACATTAAAAGACACTTTATTTAATTACACATTTAATGTTGGTAAAGATAGTATCAGGGCATGAACTAGCTGACATACTGTAATTTCTTTTTCTCTTTTCCTACTTCCTTAGCACTCTACAGTTTCAGTTTGCTCATAAATACATCAAATCAGTCATTCATAATTTTTTTAAAGAGGAGGGTGGTTTGGGTTGTTTATTTGTTTTTATGAAGTTGGTTGGGAGGACTTACTACTTTGTCTATGAGGTTTGTGGGTTTTGCTTATTTGGTTTATTTTTTTATATCAGTTTCATGCCCTGAGGGTAAGGCAAACATTACACCGTACAGTAAAAAACAAAGTACCTTGGATGATGTATTTTTTTGCAAACAGTGTTAAGAGTTATGCTAGATTGGTAATATTTTTTCAGCCTAAAATATATTAAAAAAAAAAATCTGTGATCACAAATGTTTTAAACTATCTAAAGAGAAAATTTGTATATTTGGGGAAGAAAATAATTTTTACATAGCTTTTGTATGCAGATATTAAAATGTAATTATGAATATAGTGGGCATAGATAACTGTGTAAGCTTGAATTCTAAAAAAGAAAAAGCTTATAACTGAAAAGTGTTCCTGGTGTCTCTGTCTCTTTGTTGCAGGCTCTTTTGTCAGCTCTGTCTCACACTTTCAAGCCAATGGAACGGGAAAAGCAGGGCCTAGAGCACAATGTTTTATCAGCTCTAACCTGTTCACATTTCTGTGCTTCTGCATCCCTTTCATCACCTACCTCATATCTTATCTCCTCTCCTCCCTTCCCTTGGGCAGCCAACCAAAGGTTTTCACTTCCTCACTCTTCACGGCAGCCAACCTTAATTTACTCCAGTGAACTGACTCTTGATTTATGTCTCACTCAATTACATTTTTTAAGGGAACGCCCTTTCTTTCCTTCTCCACTCCCAGTCAAAACAGGGATGGTGTGACAGGAGCAATAAGCTTCCCATCTTTTCATACTTTCTATACCTTGGTCTCCTACCTACTGGAGATCTTCTCATTCAGATATTTTCTCTAGTCTTATATTCCTTTGCAGTTCTTATTTCTCCTGCAGTTCTTTCACTCCCATCAGGAAGAAAAGCCAGACCTATTGCCTGCATCCAAAGTAATTTCTTGGCCTGTCCCAGATGGGAAAGCTGTTTTGGGCTGTTGTTTCACGGTGATTTCCACAGGCGTTTCCTGGCTGGCTGCCAGCTCCTGCTCCTGGTCCCCTTCCACACGAGGTGCTGGGAGCCTTCAGAGGGATGCTGGGCTCCCTGAGCTCCCTCTGTCTGGCACCCCTGGGAGCACGTTCCTGACTCCAGGCTTGGTGTCCCTGGGCAGTGCTGTGCCAGCACCTCGAGGCTTTGTTGCCACTGTGGCCTGTGGGAAGAGGGGCTGCCTTCAAAGGCAGGAGCTGTATGTGAGGAGCCAGAGGGAAAGCGTGAAATCCCTGCTCTGCCTTGAATGGAATCCCTTCAAGTGCTCCAGTTCAGGCACCTGCATGGGGAAGCCTTGCCAAAGCCTCTGCTGGGTTTGCATCAAGCAAGCAGCTTTGGCCCCTCAGGACCAGCTCTGGAGCAAGGAATTAGTTTGGTGTGTAAAAACTTGTTTACTCGATGCGAAGAAATAGTTCTGCTCCCACAGATGCTAGTGCTCTGGGTATAACATTTTCAGGCTTCATTTGTAGTGGTGAAATCTGTATTTTTCAAAAAGTAATGTGATGTCTGTGGATTTTGAGAGCCACATGAATTTGCTTCAGGGTCTATTTATCACTACAGAGGAGGACGTAAGAGATGGTCAGCTCTTCCCCTGGAGCTCTGGCACTACAGCAGGAGTGTGTTCCTGACCTGTTGTGGGCTGCCTCTTGCACCCTGAGCCTGTTGGTGAACACAGATGCAGTTTGTTTGTCCTCTTGGTGACAGTTGTGAGGGTTTTCTGTCTTTGAAAACTGAGCCACATCTGGAGGATTTTCTCTGTGAACTTGGGAGTCTAACAACAAACAAATGTGTGTCTTATGGTCATATGGGCTGTGTGGTATTCCCCATAGCATCAGTAGTTTCAAAATGAAAACTTGCATATTAAAAGTGACTGCAGACACATCGCCTTTGAAATAAGTAAAGGGTATGTACAAAAGTCTCTCCATTCTGTTTATCATATTGCAGCCCTTCTTTACCTTTTACCAGGTAGAGAAGACTCCTTTCCAAACCGGAATCACACAGCATCTTTCCCCCCTCTCATGCCTATGCCTGGTGGAAGCACTGACCCTGCAGGTACTGCCACAAGCTGCCTTGGTATGCACAATGATGTGCCTGAGGTCCCTTAGAAAAGTTTAAAAAAAACCTGAGGAAGCCCCTTTGTATCATTTGGGGGAGCTTTAAGACTTCTAAGGTCAAGGAATACTGAACGGCTTGTGGGAGCCCTGAGTCAGAGGTCCCAAAGGGAGAAATAAAATGGCTCCCATGTCATCCTGACCTTGTGGTACCTCAAAAAATTACAAACTTGGAAAAGTGGTCCAAGCTCGGTACCCTGCTGTGCAGAACCAGGGTGGAACCTACAGGGAAAACAAGACAATCCTTAGTGGATTGTATTTGGAAAACACAGTGTAAAAAAGTAGAGGACATCAGCAAATCAAAAGCAAAACCCAGAATGAGTCATTTTCTGAATTTCATTGGAATTTGAAATTGCAAGAGGCTGTCTGAGTGGGTATGGGGGTAGCTTCAAGCAGTGTTTCTCTGAACAGAAATGCTCTAGTTACAAGAAATAAAAGCAGTTTTGCAAAATCCAAACAAAAGCTGTATTGAAAGGGGAAAAAAGATGTGTTATTTGTAGCTCCTAGGTCTTTGGTATCTCCCTGCTCAGAGATAGGAACAAAAAGGGGAAGAAGTTGTCTTTGCTGGGATAACCATAGAGGCAGAAAGCTTCACTGCCTCTTTAATCCTTAACATGGAAATGAAAGCTAGGGCATGTCTTAGTGTGTATGTAAAGTTGCAGCAGGAGCTGGCTTGGGCTGAAAACATGTCCCAGGTGAAATCTCAGAGACAGATTCTCTAAAAGGAAGGAAGGAAGGAAGATGGAGCTGTAGATAATGACAAAAGATGAGGCCCAGGTTGTGGTTTGGTGAAGTTGTTCCTTGCTCCAATGAAGTGTAGGAGAGGTCACAGGTATTGTCAGCTGCTTTCACAAAAGGCACAAGAAAGTGTTTAGCAACTGAGACACAGAAACATAACCCACACTTTGAAAACTGCACATCTTGTTGAAGGGGATCAGAATCCATGAATGTGAGGGGCAGAGAACCTGCAAGATGCATAACCATGAACATCCCAGAGGACTGAGTCAGAGGGGGGTTGGGAACATCCAACACAATGTGCTTGTGTTGACAGGAGTTCCTTTACTTCTTCTGGGCAGGAAATCCAGAAGAAGGCCTCTTCAAAGTGTCAGAGGGATCTGACAGATGTTAGCTGCCAGTGCCTTTAAGCCTCTATGGCCAGGTTGGACAACCTGGATGTCCTCTTGCCCTCCCACTGCTGTGCTCCTCCTGCCTAGGGAACAAGTGTGATGGCTTTGCCTGGCTGCTGTCTGACCATGGTGGGAAATTTTTCAGAGACTTCAAAAAAAGTGGTGGGGCAAGCAGAGTAGGTTTTTCTCCTGAATGCCAAAGCACACACCAAAGCTGCTGACCTCTCCCTCTTGCCAAAGTGAGCTCCTTGCTCTCTGTGCCCACAATCCTGGCTCTAGCCTTGAGACTCCCCTGTAGAATGGAACAGCTGAGCATGCTCTGTGCTGGCTCAGCCAGGACCCTTGGAGGTGAAGCCAATCTTTGTGACTGCCTGGGCAGTGAACAAGGCACTTTTCCATTCAGCCAGTGCCTGCTTTGTCTGTCATGTGCTGATCACCTCAGTCCTAGACACTGTTCTCTTCCAGGGAGAACAGAGAGCTCTTCCAGAGCTGCCATTAATGGCCTGTGAAGGCAGGTCCTGACATCCATCTAGCATTCCAGAGCAGTATGTGTGGAGAAGGAATGTACCGACAGGCACGAGCCTCCCCTGGAAGTCCTGCTGACACCAGAGATGGGATGAAGGGCACCAGAATAGACATCTACTCACCAGGTCAAGAACTACAGAGATGGAGTGGTGGTCACAAAGATCTGCCTGGAGGAAATGGGTAGTGACAACTGGTACAAGTCTGCAGCCTCCAAAGCCTGTTGCAAAGCTCAGGAGCAGCGTATTCTTTGTCAGAACTCTGTAGTATTGAAACGGGCATTTGTTTGTTCTAAAATCCTAACATTCACTTGTTTATTCTCCTCAGATGTATCCTGTCACCAGAGTTTGTGAGCTGTGAATATTGCTGCCAAGGTCCAAGGGAGAAATGAGAGATTATGGGGGAAGGAAGCTGTTCTGTCCAGAAAGAGAGGGGGCTGAGCTGCCTGCAGACCCTGTGCATATGCACAACTTTGCACTCAACACAGGGCTAAAAAACCAAACTGGGCCAAGCCATTTCCAGGCTATATCCCTAAAACCCTATGTGGAAAAAGAAGTGCTGATTGCCCTTTAAATCAAAGGTGTTCTGGGGCTGATAGTTCATTCTGGGAGCCAAGGGTGGCTTCAAGTCCCAGGCTGCCCTGTGCTTAGGGCAAGGGAATATCCATGGGGAAATCACCACGTGCCCTGAGCAGCTGACAGGCACACAGCCCTGTGAGCCTGGAGCTGATGGAGCTGCTCTCCAGCTCCAGCTCTGGCACCAGGGCTTGGCTGCTGGTCTGAACCCAGGGCAGAAAGGACACACGGAGACCACTTGGGATGTGAGGTGTGGGATTCTTCTCAATTTCATTTTTATTTCAAGTTCTGTTAAAGAAATCAGTAGTGAAACTAGGCAATCACCTAATGTTAATTACAGCTTGTCACATCTCTAGCTGTGCTGATCTGATCTGATTTGCCTCTGGCCTTGGCTTCAGACAGTTGAATGCACCTACACTCCATTATTACCACACATGTTTTTTCCTGACCTGGGAATGATGAGAGTATTTCAACCTCAAAATAAACCCCATAATATCCATTTCTTTTTTTCTGGTGGAAAATAAGGTGTTTATAAGGAGTTTAACCAGGAGATGTCAAGACAAGATAGGTGTCTAGGCCAGGAGAAGAGGCTGGACTAATAAGCCAGGTTTCAAGACCATTTTTATTACCCATGACGCTGCACTTTTGTCCATCCACAGTTCCAGGAGACTGACACCAGTAATATTTTCCTTTTTTTCATCAAGGAAGTAAGACTTTTTTCCCTTCTTCTGGGCTTCATTAGAGACTTAGGGAATGTTTGCCTTCCTCAGAGCCAAGATGCTTGACTTCTTCAAAGTCAAGTGAGCCCCTCTCAGCTGTTGATGTTTGTCTCTGCTGCAGATGAAGTCCTCTTCCTATTCAAAATAAATTTTAAGCAGAGAGGTTGATCAAGAAGAGGGAATACATGTCTGCACTGGCCATTTGACCTTCCTTCCTACATGTCACCCACAGGCACACGCTGACCCCTGGGCATTTTCTTTTCCAGCGAGCCATAGTAGCTGCTGCCCTTGGATCAGAGGTCAGGTGCCAAGGGCTTGCAAGAAGGAGAGTTGTACTGGGTGGCTGCCAGTGCTCTCCACAGACTGGAAATGGCATCACTCTAAAAGTACTGCAAAAGCTTATATCCTTTGTGAGAGGGTGCAGATTTTTCCTATGGTGTGAGTTAGGAGTCAGTTATGAAAACCCTGCTGTTCTTTGCTTTTGCAAGCTGTGAGATAGCTCAGGACTGCATTATTCTTGGACCAGATTTAGAGCAGTCTAGCACTGAACAGAAGCACATATTCTGAGCTTTAATTCACTTGGCACTTATTTTAGAAGTTGACCTAATATCATTGTATTAAGAAATCTGTTGCCTTCTGTCTAAGCATCCGTGATGTTCCTGAAATGGGTGCTGACTAGTCTGTACTGAGTTTTCCCTTTATTTTTTTACTCTGTCACTTCAGGCCCACTGGATGGAATAATTTTTGCATAATGCAAACTAACTGATGACTAATAATAAGACCCAAGACTTGAAGCTACTTTTGGAATTCCACTTCTTGAAAACAGACGTTGAAGAAACCCCTCCATTTCCTTTCTCTGTATAAATCTCTGGGTAAAATGCCTTATCTAATACAGAAATGTTTCCTACTGCTTCTGCATTGGAGCATCAGTATTTTAATGATTTTTAAGTGCAAATGGGGTAACCAACAGATGACAACTATAACCTACTACAAGCAAGCAGAGAGAGATGGGATAGCTTAAGGTTTGTTTTAAGAGCTGATCTAACTGATGATGATGTGTTTGGGTTCAGGCCTAAAAGCTGTTAAAGCTGTTCAGGAATCAAGTGGATATAGAAAAAAATCTTACTTGCATGTAAGTCAGTGATCCCCAAAATATATTTTAGTGGAAATCTTTCTGAATAAAACAGCTATTTTTTTCCATAAGTGGAATCAACATCATTGAGAAGCGGTACACTTATCAAACAAAAAATGAGAGAATTTTTGACTTTTTTACCGGTTTTACTCTGCACAGAGCCTGTGTAAGGGGGGAAAGCCCCAAAGGCACTGGGCTTTGCAAAACATCTCCTTTGGTCAACAAAGCAAGTTTCTAGCTAACCCAGTTTGAAACACCATGTTCCAGCCGTAGGTTCAATGCACATATATAAATGAAGCTACAAAATAAAGTGATTTTTACTGAGCCCTGATTTTATGACAGCAGCCTAGCACACTGAGTGCCTGGTCAAACGCTGCCAGCTGTAAAGCAGGGCAGAGTGTTGGCACCTCTGTTGTTTAAAATGTCAGGACTCTTCCCACATGGAAAAGGTGGTGCATTATGCTGTCAACGTTGATTTGCAGCTAGACAATAAGTGGTAGCTTGTGTGACAGACACACTGATGAATAGATTCAGGGAGCTGTTTATCATCTAAATTTTCTCTGCTGAGAAATAGCCCCTGGCTGTCAGTCTGGAGGCACCAGGATTGCTCTCAGAGCCTTTGTAAGAAGCAGGGTGGTTTTGGTTTGATTCTGCACAATCTCCTTTGAACAGCTCTGTGATTCTTACAGCTGGTGAGGACATGAGTGAGGGAGGTAGGAATTTTTGCTGCCTGAAAATCATATCCAATTCACAACACAAGCATCAGTTGCAGTCTTTGTAACTGGGCCATACAGACAGACTGAGCTTGTCCCTTTGAGGAGTCTGGGCAGAGAAGTGCATTAAAAGTACAGGTAGTTGTTTCCTTTGGATCTTCCCTTGTGAATGCACACCAGGCTGTTTGGAAGACTGCATTTCAAACTGGTTTAGAGAGAAAGCTGGTTTTCCACCTAAATTAGATGTTTTGTAAAAGCATTCTTCTTTCCAGCAACTTTCTTGATTCTGCAGTTCAGGTATTCTTCTTCAGATACAGCACTGCAGTTTATCCTGCAACTGCAGCCTGGGCATGAAAACCCAGAAACGAACACCTTCAGCTGGAACAAAGCAAAACTGGCTTTGGAAATACAACCATAGGATCTTCCAAAGCTTATCTCCCTAGCCAGCTTATCTCTCTCATTCCTTATCACCTGGCCTCTGTGCACAGTGCCAGGAACTGTAATGAGCTCTGGACTCCAAAGACCCCTCCTCTGCAGCAGAGTGGGCACACGTAGCATCCACACCATGTGCTGTTAGAAAGCATCTCTGCTGTTCCCGGTTAACTACAGAAGAGCAATTGAAAGCTTCCCTTTCAACTATTTTCTTTCCCAAAGTACTTTGCCAAAACTGGAGAAGTGACAGACAGAAGAGAAAACCAGCTAATCTAAACTACAGCAAGCCTCAGGTCAAGGAGCTTGCCAGACTGATGAACAGGCTACACAAATTACCTACTTATATTTACCCTTCTATCTCCTCTCCTCAGTCATTTAATTTCACAAGTTTTTCTGGAGAGATTATAGATTAAATAGATGAGCTTTGCCCAAACAGTAGCTAAAAGTACCCAAGACTTTCAAGTGAGAAACGGGAAACTTCTACACCACAGGAATCCTGAACTTTCAGTTTAAAGAGGATTCACTGATTGGAAAATGCTAAATATTGACTTGAGGGCAAGTAAGAATGATAGATGTTCAGAAAGGAGGATGTGAGATCCATTTAAAGAAAGGAAAAAAGAAAAGAGGAGAAGCAGTCCAGCTAAAAATCTTATTTTGCACTTTGGGAAGGGAAATCTAAAATTATATAACTATAATTTGCATAAACCCTAGGAAAAGTGTTTAAGGCTTCACAAGCTAAGGAACTCCACTGAATACTAGGTTTAATATGGCCTCTAAAGCTTGAAAAGGGATGGTAAATTCTGTCCAAAAAGGCCAGAAAATGTCAGTTTACTTTCTTCTAAATACCAAACAGACTCTCCAGACATGTTAATAGACTTTAAGTACCTGTCACAGCCTTGGTATTTGCTGCCTCCTCCCTGGTCATCCCTCAGAGCCAAGCTGAGGGCTGGAGTTTGGGGTGGGCAGCCCTGAGCTCTTCTCTCAGCCCCATGTGATGCCCACCTGGCTGCTCAGCAGGAGGCTGGCTAGGGCTCAGGATGTGGGCTCTGGTTTCCAGGAACAAAGGCTCCTACGAAGTTCTTGCACAGCCTGGAGGCAAGGATCTGGCATTGCACTGGCAAGGAGCACACCTTCGTCCCCTTCCTGTGACCAAGAACATCTGCACTTGGCCAGCTTGGTCAAGACAGCCAAAATGGGCAGCAGTAGCAGGAGAGCTGGGAAAGGAGTGGCTGCCACACTGCATTGTTTCCTGGGTTTTAGAAAGCTTCCAAAGCCAGGTTGAAGGCTGGGACACATAACCACTTCTATGTCTCCGGCTCCTTGATCTCAGAATCATTAAGGTTGCAAAAGACCTCTAAGACCATCAAGCCCAGCTGTTAACCCTGCACTGCCAAGCCCACCACTAAGTCACATCCCAAAATGCTGTATCTACGTGTCTTTTGGTTCCAAGGACAGTGACTCCACTGCTTTCCTGGGCAGCTTGTTCCAGTGCCTGACCACACTTTCAGTGAAGAAATTTTACCTAATGTCCAATCTGAACCTCCCCTGTGTAACTCAAAGCCATCTCCTATTGTCCTGTTGCTTGTTACCTGGGAGAAGAGAGTGACACAGAATCACAGAATCGCTGAGGTTGGAAAAGGCCTCCAAGGTCATCGAGTCCAATGGATGAGCCCACCTGACCCCCAAACTCAATGTGCTGCATGACCTGACACCACTGACCCCATTTCATCCCTGCACAGAGAGAGCCTGGAGTTCCTGCCCCAGATCCTGGTGTGCTCAGCACCATGGGACCGCACAGGAATGTAGTTCATCAATTCTCCCTTCAACAAACTTAGTTCTGAAACTGCCACCAAGACACAAATACATTCCCCAAACTGTGGGGGAGCCCAAACGGGCCTAGAACAAACAGGAGACCTCTCCAGCCTGAACAGCAGCTCTATGAGGCTCCCTGGCCTCCATGGCCAATTGTGGGATCATTCCTCCTATCCAGGGCACAGATCCCAACCTTGTTGTCAGCTCCAGCCACACATCATGGGAGAGTAAAACCATCAACTTGCTGGTTGAAAATACTAATTCCTACCCAGCTTGTGCCATCACAGGGCACCTTTCCAGCTGCTCCGGGTATGCAGAACCAATGATCCATTTTCATCTTGCCTCTAGTCCAACTTCCAGCATTGAGAGACAATGCTGTCCTTCTGTAAATGGGAAAGTCACTCTTTATTTCACATAGTCCCATTTTTTCTGTTTGATCTTTGCTGATTTTTATCTCTAACTTAATTCTGCTTTTCTATAAAACGTGGTGTGTTGTTTACATACAGATATAACTCTCACTTGTTCTATTTGCTTTCTTTGACAAAGATAACACAGTCATTTTTAATTTTTCATAAATGTCCTGTTGCTGCCCATAGTAATAAATTAAATTCTTCATCACATACAATTCGTTTTTATGATCATGTGCTCCTCCACTTTGAAAGAGTGGTACTTACACAGAAATAACTGAGTAAATTAACTCTCTAGGAAAGCAAAGGTAGGACTTAATTATGTCCAATATGTACTCAAACTTTATGTATAAAAGCTGTAACACAAGAAGTTCTTGTTCTTTCTCACCTTTTTGCATGCTGTAATAGCACTTGCTACAACCAGACTGTGTGCCAAGCTTGCCAATGTCTCAAGAATACGAAAATCATGACCATCATCCATCTTCTCCAGTGAGTCATGGAAGCAGATGGCCTTCCAAGTCAGCACTAAACCACAGTCCCCAGTGCTCTGACGGGGGTCTCTGACTTCTCTTCTCTGTCTTGCTTGAAAGATACACCCATGGACAGAGTGCAGACTGACCCAGCCCTTTCTGGCAGGTGAGGTCACTTACCAAGAGCTCTCTTATTATTTTCAATATATTTTGAAGAAAAACAGCAGACTGGAGCCAACTGATAGTCTGTTCCCAATGTGTGGGATCTGACAGGTCTAAAAAAAGGTATGGAAAGAACAGGTAAGACTTTGTTTATATGCCAGTCAGGACAAGTCCACAACAGTAGACCTGTCATCTATCCTTATCTCAGTGGTTTGGAGCAATTCGATGCAGAGAAAAATTATGTAATGAGAAGATACAAACATGCTAGGGAGGACATATACTCTGGAGCAGCTTGCCCAAAGAAATTGTGCCTGCCCCACCCTTGGAAGTGTTCAAAGCCAGGCTGGAAGGGGCTCTAAGCAACCTGGGCTTGTGAAAGGTGTCCCCACCCACAGCAAGGGGGGTTGGGTTTTTGGGGACCCATTTAATCCAGGTCATGCTGTGATTTTATGATTCTTAGTAATAACTCCTGATCATTGAAAAGCAAGATGGAAAAGAGTAATGCAAGTTCCCTGTTCTCTGTTACAGGAATTATGATAAATATAACACAAAATCAGAAGCCAGAGGAGCTTTTACTAATCACATTTCCTTAATTAAAATGTCCCATACATGTGGTCAGGAAAAGAAACATGCTAGTGTGAGTATAGTGTAGAGAAGGTGTTTATAGTTTAGCATCCTCTCATTTTTTTCCTCTTAGGATGTTCTGTCTATTATACTATAAATACTTCCAGTCCTTTCTCACTTGTATTAAGAGAAATTAAGAGAGAAATGGGGAAAAATGGCAGATAATTTAAAAAGCCTATCATCGGTGACAGGATTTCACAGTTTAGCAGCAACATTCTGAACTTCTTTAAACTGTGCAAAACCAAAAAGTGACAGCTTTTGGTTGCATCTTACATGTTTGCACATAAATTACCAAATGTATCTCAGCTTCATTTCTGTCGTATTTCAGTGCGTGGTAGTGACTGTTTTCTTCAGCTGGCGAGGCTATGACAGAGTAACTAAGAGCAAAATTGTAAAAATTTTGATTTCTCGAAACATTCAAGTCCTCTGACTCCCATCTTTCTTTCTCCAATCTGTTGTTTAAAACTCCTGACTTGGAGAGCTTTTCCGCAAGCTGCTCGTAAGGCGTATTCCATTTGCAGAGTAATCTGGCTCCACCAAGTGACGATTGTTGTGATTGCCGCTCTGCACCTGCAGCTGAAATAATACAAATCTGGCACTAGGTCCCACAGCAAGCCAGTGCATCAAACTTTCATTGCAGAACTTCCAACTCCAGCAATTTTAGACTGTAGGATTTCCTTTAACTCATACGATGCCAATGTGGACACAGAGCATTGTCACTGATATTCTGGTTCTCAGTTGCACTGTACTGTGCCACCAGCATCCAGGCTTCTGTGTGCATCCATAATGGATAATTTAAAGATATACATTCCATGGAGGAGTTCAGAAAAACTGAAGTGCAAATATACATTTCATTGTCTATGTTTCCCTCTTCACTACATATGTATAATATATATATAAGTATAATAACACTATACATGTTACTACTGGATTAGTAACAATATCAGTGTTGTCAATTGGTATATATATATTTCAACAGTGCTGTGAGATGAGGATATACCTGTGGCATTGTAGCTTTTTTCTGAACTTAGACCAGCATAAAGTATTAATAATAAATTTTGCCTGTAGTAGAAGAAACAAGTTTCTGATCTATATAATAACCCCTGTATGTATTTTCTTATTTTGAATTTCCTCCATAAATAGATGAGAAGACTTATTTGTCTTTTACCTACTTATTTACACTAAACTGGCGAATAAGCAAAAGTACTAAAAATCTTTAAATCTTTTCCTACAAAGGACTGTATCACCAATTTCTGTTACAAACATCCAACAGAGATGTTATAATTCCACTTCTCTGAAGAACTTGATCATGGGAGCAACAAAAACAACTAATTAACATTGGATAGGACATTTCAGATCCAGCTTGTTCCTCAGCTGGGAAAAGCAAATTTCTGACGTAAAAGCACTACATACAGTCCACGTTGGTGCTGTATGCTGACCTCTACACCACGTGTCACATAACAGTGTGTAGCTTGAGTTCCAAACTCCCACGAGAAGTGCCTGGAATGCTGCCAGAATCATAGCTCTGATTCCTTTGGTTTAATGTAATTATATGATGTAGCTCCATCCACATGACTTAGTAGAGTGAGATCAAACTTGAGCTGAGGTTTTACCTTTGAATCCTCCACCGGCTCCAGTTGCTGTAACAACTGTTCTGCCACATGAATACACTCACCTGCAATAAATTAATATCATTAACAGGTACAATACAGCATCATCTTCATAGAGAAAAGCATCAGCTTACAGCAGAGAGTCACTTGAGCTAGAAGTATTGACTGTTTGGGGGGATATACCCAACTGTTGGGGTAAAAAAGAGTGGAAGGTTTGGGGAGTGTTAGGATGAAGGTGATTGTACAATATCATAAAACCATTACTGTGTTGACCACTTCTTCCATAATATCCAATGGAATCCCTCTTTTCCCCAGGCTTGTGGGGCTTTTTGTGTTTAGGAGGAGGCTGGTAGAGGTTTGGAGGAGCTAGGAAGAGCGAACAGTGGGACAGAAAGGAGACTGGGGGAAAGAAGAGGAGAAACTGAAATGCTGATTTCGCTTTCTGTGACATTACGAAGCAGAGGCTTTAATTAACTAATTTGCTCATCATTTTTCATATTGAAGACTAAAAGATTGTCATTCTTCATGGTATCATTATGTATTTCAAAGGGGGATCTTTATGCTGGATTAATGAAGTATGTTCCCACAGAAACTTTCTTGACAGAAGGAAAGTGAATCCCGACTTTTTTGATGTAAATCAAGAATAAGTTAAACAAAATACACGGATTTACACCATTGTAAAAGCTATGCAGACAAAGCCAGTGATTTTGAGCTGAAGAAACAAAAAACACAAAACCATCCAAGGACTGGGTACACATAAATGACTGCTGTTTCCATCCTCAGTGGAAGCTTCTCTGGTTTTAAATATGTCCCTGCCCACAGCAGAGAGTTGGACCAGGTGATCTTTAAAGGTCCCTTGCAACCTAAACCATCCTATGATTCCATGTTCCTATGTTCTGTGTAAGTACCTTTTATTAATCTGTGCTTATATCTGAAAATTCTACACAGTACACTTATCCTTCTGATTGCAGTAGAGCTTGTTTGCTGCCCTAAAAATGTTGTTATTCATTAAATTCTACCTTTTTTCCCTGGAGAATTTCCAGTGTGCAGCTGAAGATGGTGAAACACTTGGATGTGAAATGGAGGTTGATAGTAAGAGAAATGAGCCTTCCCATTTTATTTCAGAAGTTTGCCAGCAGTCTGACAATGCTGTTTCCATAATGAAAATGGCTCCACACAAAAGTAAACAAATCTAAGTAGAAATTAGGCATTGTGTCTACAACATAATTACTGCTTTTGAAGTAATTGTGAAGCAATTTTCACTTATTATCATAAAAAGGGTACATTAATGTCAGTAAAGGATAGACCTTTTGGATGGAGATGCCTAGCAGAACAGAAGAATTTGAAGATGGGCTTTCTTATATCTTCTGCCTATTTTCATTATCTACTGAGCAGTTCAATAGAAACAACTATTGTTCAGTGGTGCAATTAGTATTTATGTAATCAACAGCTGTTACAAAGTAAAAGATTTAGAAAACCTATTTAGAAAAACAGATGTGGCCTGCAGCTAAAATTCCCAAACTGCAGTTCAGAGGAATTCTCAGTCAGTAGTACATTTATGAGTTCCTTTCTGGAGGATGGCTTAAACAGAGATTATTTGGGAACTATATACTGGGCCATGCAAGTCTTTCTAGAAAACTCCTAACACTCTAGTTGTTTACAGGTTCCAAACACAATCAAAACTCCAATTTTATTTTGCTGGATTGTTTTCATTTATAAAGGTGTGCAGAAGGTTCTTGTCTGGACAAAAAAGTGTCAGAGTTGGGAGGTACTTTTTTCAAGTGAAGAGAGGCCATTTTACAGTATGTTACCAAAAAAGATGTCCACTGGGCATCACCGTTCAAAGAAGAACTCAGGATGTGCTTGGTGTATGTGGCTTGGACCATCAAGAGACACCCGATTCAAAGGGAGAGTTGTGTAAATGGGGGGCAGGTGGACTTGAAAGGCTAGAGAAGTGCACTGTAGGAAATATAATTCATGTATTTTCCCAACATATATCCAGGATGAAGCAACTGGAAAGACAGATTGATAGATCTTAAGAGTGACAGTGTAAATGTTTATTTAATATTAATTGAAAGTTGCCTCTATGACATACAGCTGGGAGTTCCTGTCCGGCACCTTCACAGACATAGTCTTTTAAGATCCTTGTTGGCCTAGATCACCCCAAGTGCATGATGATCCATCACACCTTATGCTTTTAAATAGGAGAAACTTCTGAGCCATTTTCTGATGTTTTCAGAAGTAGTTCATCATCACAGCACGGTGAATGCACATAATTGTCCCAGAAAGTGAAGGCCCAGCAGCTCCAAAAGGCATGTGCATTGTGCACTTGCCATCTCTCAAGAGGCAAGTATTGAAGGAAAGCTACTTAGTGAAATTAAGCTGAAAATTAAGTGCATCAGGCTATCTTTAAATGCAGTCTTGGAAAAAGAGGTATTTATACATGAAAAATACATTCTTAATTAAAGCCTTTATAGAAGGATTGGGTAAGGGCAATACAGAAGAGTTCAAGTAGAAAAAGACTCCCTGCATTGCCAAATGTGTTTCATGGTGTACTACCTATTGGAAAAGGTTTCCTCATTCAGATGTTATCTCTGTTCCCATATTCCTGTGCAATTTTGAATTATTCTCCAGTCCTTTTATTCCCGTCAGGAAGAAAAGCCAGACCTATTGCCTGCATCCAAAGTAATTTCTTGGCCTGTCCCAGATGGGAAAGCTGTTTCGGGCTGTTGTTTCATGGTGATTTCCACAGGCGTTTCCTGGCTGGCTGCCAGCTCCTGCTCCTGGTCCCCTTCCACACGAGGTGCTGGGAGCCTTCAGAGGGATGCTGAGCTCCCTGAGCTCCCTCTGTCTGGCACCCCTGGGAGCACGTTCCTGACTCCAGGCTTGGTGTCCCTGGGCAGTGCTGTGCCAGCACCTCGAGGCTTTGTTGCCACTGTGGCCTGTGGGAAGAGGGGCTGCCTTCAAAGGCAGGAGCTGTATGTGAGGAGCCAGAGGGAAAGCGTGAAATCCCTGCTCTGCCTTGAATGGAATCCCTTCAAGTGCTCCAGTTCAGGCACCTGCATGGGGAAGCCTTGCCAAAGCCTCTGCTGGGTTTGCACCAAGGACCAGCTCTGGAGCAAGGAATTAGTTTGGTGTGTAAAAACTTGTTTACTTGATGTGAAGAAATAGTTCTGCTCCCACAAATGCCAGTGCTCTGGCTGGGACATTTTCAGCTCTCATTCATAGCAGTGAAGTCAGTATTTTTTTAAAAATAGCATAAGGATGTCTGCAGGGGCTTCCAGAATGTGTCAGAGCAAGCCTGCCAGACCACTGTGCAGCAAAAAGGCACTTGAAATGGATGGCAAAGGTGTTGGGAAAGAACTACAGCCTGCACTTGGATTGTGGATATCAGGTTTTACAGCAGAGTTAGTCCTGTCCCAGACTTAACTCTGCTGACCATGAAGCAAACTGAGACATCAACAAGTGTTGTGAGGCTTGGGACATTTTGAAGGGCAGAGAGCAGAGGGACACAGTGGGCAGATGGTGACCCACTGGGGGTTTGACTAACAATATCTAGCATCCCCCAGGCTTTCCTCATTGCCCTTTAAATCAAAGGTGTTCTGGGGCAGTTCATTCTGGGACCCAAGGGTGGCTTCAAGTCCCAGGCTGCCCTGTGCTCAGGGCAAGTGAATATCCATGGGGAAATCACCACATGCCCTGAGCAGCTGACAGGCACACAGCCCTGTGAGCCTGGAGCTGATGGAGCTGCTCTCCAGCTCCAGCTCTGGCACCAGGGCTTGGCTGCTGGTCTGAACCCAGGGCAGAAAGGACACACGGAGACCACTTGGGATGTGAGGTGTGGGATTCTTCTCAATTTCATTTTTATTTCAAGTTCTGTTAAAGAAATCAGTAGTGAAACTAGGCAACCACCTAATGTTGATTACAGCTTGTCACATCTCTAGCTGTGCTGATCTGATCTGATTTGCCTCTGGCCTTGGCTTCAGACAGTTGAATGCACCTACACTCCATTATTCCCATGAGTGTGCTTCTTCCAGAGCTGGTCATGATGACAGTTTTCAGCTTTAGAATGTGCTAACAATCTTCCCTGTGTTTTCTTTTTTGGTGGGAAAAAAGTTGGTAATAAAGATTTTAACCAGGAGGTGTCAAGACAAGAGAGGTGTCTAGGCCAGGAGAAGAGGCTGGACTTACAATACAGGTTTCAGAATTGTTTTCATGAGCCAGCAACTGCAGTGCTGCACTTTTAAAGGATTGTTTCAGGACTAGTTCTGCAATCCGCCTGATTTTACTGATAAAGTAAAGGATATTTCTCTTTTTTTCTTTTTGTGAGCTTCAAAAGAGACTTAGATGATGTTTGACTTCCACTGGTGAGCCCCTCCTCAGATCTGCAACAATCAGGATGGGGAAGGGAAAAATCCCTCTTAGTGATGTGCCTGTTGCAGAGGAAACACTCTTCTCTTGCTTCGTGTGGATGTTATGCAGAGATTAACCTGTAGGGAAGACACTTTTCCTCACTGACCATTTAGCCTTCATTCCTACATTTTACACACATGCATGCCTTTGGGATTTTCTATCTTAACAAGGGGTAGTAGCTTCAATGTTTGGATCTGAGGTCAGTGCCAGGGTTTTGTAAGAGGGAAACTACTCTGTGTGTAGTCCAGTGCTCTCCACAGAATCATCACAGAATCATAGAGTGGCCTGGGTCGAAAGGGACCTTAAAGATTTTCAGTTCCAGGCCTCACTGCCATGAAGGGGACAGCTTCCACTACACCAGGGTGCTCAGAGCCCCATCCGACCTGGCCACTTCTCTGGGCAACCTGTTCCAGTGCCTCGCAGTAAGGTATTTTTTCCCTATTATCTAATCTAAACCTACTCTCAGTTTGAAACCATTCCCCCTCCTCCTGTCAGTATATGCCCTTGTAAAAAGTTCCTCTCCATCTTTCCTGTGGGCCCCCTTCAGGTACTGGAGGGCTGCAATTAGATCACCATGAAGCCTTCTCTTTTCTAGGCCGAACAAGCCCAATTCTCTCAGCCTTTCCTCACAGCAGAGGTGCTCCACCCCTCTAATCATCTTGGCGGCCCTCCTCTGGACTTGCTCCAACAGGTTGATGTCTTTCCTGGATCCATCCTCACTATAAAAGTACTGCACTTGCAAAAATTTGTGTTCTTTGTCAGGTGAAGTTTGTCTGTCACTTTTACAAAAAAGCTTTGGGAAGCCTGACTTTGCCCTTGACACAAAGCTGTGATTTGTGACTAGAAAGCTGGGTGCTTGATCAGACCGTGGCAGCTGCGGGGCAGAACATTTGCACCTCCATCATTCAAAATGTTCTCCATTAAATGGTTGGTTCATTGTGCTGTGAGTGTTTTTTGTGCACCTATGCAGCACAAACAATAGCTTTTGTGACAGACATACCTGTACATTGATGCAGGGAACCAATTATCCTCTAAAGTCTCCCTGCTTTGAAATAGAGCCTGGCTATGACTCCTAATACAATCTGTGTCTCCTGTCAGAACTTCTGCAGGTCCAGGGTGATATCAGTCCAATTCCATCCAGATTTTTTCATACTGGTCCATGTTTCTTGCAGCTGGTGTGGACATCATGGGCTCCCTGAAAATCATGTGGCACATTTTAAATCTGCAGGCAGATGACTGTGCCCTTACCTTTGAAGTGACTGAGCAGGTCATCAGAAACCACTGGGCATGACATGAGCAATGGCCAGACATGACAGGCTACCAGGGAGTGAAGAGATCCATACCTGCCCCTCCCCTTCCCCTCGTGAGGATGCTGGAAACCACAATGAGGTCTCCCCTCAGTCTCCTCTTCTCCAGACTGAGCAAACCAAGTGACCTCAGCCACCCTTCATAAGACTTCCCCTCCAGGCCCTTCACCATCCTTGTGGCCCTACTTTGTGCATTCTCTGATAGCTTAATATCTTTTTTATGTTGTAGTGCCCAAAACTGCACACACGACTTAAGGTGAGTCAAACAAGGTTAAGAGTATCTACATATCATTATAGGAAGTACATCATTTGGATATGGATCTAGCTAGATTATGATTGAAAAGGAAAAGGTAATTATAGTTTTCTTGTTTATTTGGGAGGAGACTAGGGTGGAGAAAGGAGGATCGAAACATGGGAAAAGGCCTAATAGATGATAATGACGTGAGCACAGCTGTCCATGGGTACCTGCCCTTTATCACTACGGCCTGAGGCAGGACAATTAGCCCAGCCTGTTGTTGTGATCATACCACGCATGTCTAACTTGTTTCCAGAGCCAGGAGGCCCCGTGTGCATTCATCTGCCAGCAGGAGACCACCCAGGATGGACAAATTGAGCATCCCATCATCACCATGTTGGTATCTGTTCCAGGATTGATGGTATCGACATCTCCCTATCAGCTTAACATCAGTATTCATGACACAAATGTTGGTTACATACTTCTTAACAGATTGATTGCCCTGCTTCAAAATGCTGTGTGTGTTTTACTGACTCATCTTGGAAAATTTCTTGTTACTCAGCCAAGATGTAATAGGGAGAAAAATGACAGTCTCCAGGCAGGGTCTGTAGGATGAAGCCTGCAGTTGTCCCTTTGAGGACTCCAGAAATGCTCTGAGAAGTTCATATAGTTTTTATGTTCTAAATTACACCAAACTCCAGGATAAGGAACTTGCCAGACTATATGGTGAGCAGCTTTCAGAAATTACCTGTTCACATTCATCCCTCTGATTTCTCAAGGTTTGCTAGATTAAATAGAGAATTCTTTTTCCCATGCCATTTTTTGTATCTCTCTAGTATTTTTAGTAGTAGAGAGCTATGAAAAATTCAGTGGGAGGTTCCTTGAATAGGGATTTCTTCATGTTCTTCTCGTTCAGTTCCTGGGACTCAACCAGCCCAAATGAATTCTGTTCCCAGAGCTCCAGTTCCTCTGCCTGCAGTGTTGGAGGCACACTCAGGGCTAAAGCCTGTGTCACCTCTCACCCACTTGTCCCTTGCTTTGAGTTCTGGCTCGGGTTATGCAGTGCACTGTGGTTGCCATTTGGGTATAGACCCTGTTCACCATTGAGAATGAGATAGGAAAGGGGTTGATGAAGATGGGAACTGAAACTCAGGAGGCCCAAAGTAGTTCCCACCTTAGCCCAGGATCCTTTGTGTGATCTCGGGCATGGGTCTTTAGCTCAACTGTCTGCAAAAAGGAAATAACATAACCCTGCCTTCCTAGAGCACTGATGATATAGAAATAGCACAATAATAAGAGTCATATTTACACCTTTTAGAGCAGTGTAGGACAGCCTGATCTCTTCCATACCTGTCACACTGAATGTCACCCTTTGTATACAGCGCTGCTGGCGAGTCTCCCTGCAACTGACTGAGTCAGCTTTGCTTGTTTGGATGAATTCCTCTGGATGGTGAATTTAATGCAGTTCATTTTATCAAGCCTTCCTAGGCTTTCTGACAGGGCGATTAATAGTAGCACACAAACAGCGTTGGTAGGTTTTGCAGGGTTCTCATTGTGAAACGCTTGTAATGATGAAACATTCTCACCTGAAGTCCTGACAACTGAGTCTATAGGGTGTTAATAAAATTAATTGAACAGAGTGAAAAGAATCCCAGGGAGGGCAAGACCTTTCTTTCTGGCAAGCACAGGTATGTTGCAAGTGGGTGTGCTGTTCTGACAGAAGAACAGTAGCAATGGAGTAAAAAACCTGTTGGTTTCCAGAACAGCCTGGTCCTCATTCTCCATTCACTTTTTTACGTCTGCAGCAGACAGAAGTGTCTTGAACCCCTCCAACTCTCCCTTCTCAGTATCCTCCTGGCTTGTAAGACATGGCATTGAGCCACGTGGAACATAAAGCTAGCTCCTGCTCTGCTACACTTGGTGTTTTCTTCCACAGGTCAAGTAACATAAATTCCACTGATATTTTCTCTGATTTCTTGGGCTGTTGCATTAATGGATATGTATTAATGCTGAGGAAGAAATACTCATGAGTTATAGGTTCAGGATGTACCTCTCATTGCAGTAATTGATGTCTGAGAGTGCTGGCAGGATAAACTCTACACTTCAGTCCAAGAATGAGTTTATTATTCTACGATTCGGGAGCCTGGATAAATTGTGGTCCAGGTTTTACCTCAGGAAAAGATTAGCTTCCTCAAGAGGAGAGAGACTGGCATCTTCATGCCTGGTGTGAGACATAACACATGGAGTTGGTGGAAGGCAAAAATACCACAAGTTGAGTGTTGATGGGAATTGAGTGTGTGTCAGCCCAGAGACATTCTCTGATCTCTACTAGTGGCCAGCGAAGGACAGCAAAATTAATTCTACACTGAAAGTACCAGAAAGCTGAGGGAGGCATCATGAATAAATGAAGAAGGACAAGGAAACACATAGGAACTATTTTTTAAAATGCCAGTTTCTTAAGATGTCTGTAACTACGCTTTCATTCTCTCTCTCTCTGTTTTTATGTACCCCCATTGATTTTACCCTTCCCTCTCATCAGTAAGTTTTGACTCTTGGTGTTTTCTAGAGGAACTGAGATCCCAAGAGTGCTGCTTAAGAGACCTCAAGTTAAAGGAGAGGTTCTGTTCCCCTTACTATGGCAAAAGACAAACTCAGTGCTTATTCAACAGAAAGGGTTCCACGTGGGATGGAGAGAAAAAATGGAGCAAGTGGATGAATGCTCACACTGTGGAAGAGCATCATTTCAAGATTACGTGGAGTCACAGCTAAATATTATCAACACGCTCAACATTTTTTGCACCCCAAGTTACATTCTTATTGTCAAACATTAAATATGTTCTTTAGCAGCAATGAATAAGGCCTGAAGAAATGTACACAACTTTATTCTAAGGCTGCTGGACTGAAAAGTTGAAGATATGAGCTTCTGAGGGGGGAAGAGAATGAAAACAGGAAAAGGAGATTAACAAGCTATTTTAATACTTTAGGCCACATATTAAATTTGTTATTTATGTGCTTTCTTGATAAGGATAATGAGGGTTGTTTGCATTACTCAGGGGTGCCACACACGAGGGCTGCCAGGAAGGCTTAGAAAAAAGAGGGTTTCGTGGATGAACTAGAGCTCCAAAGGTTCAAACTATGAGCTGCAGGGTGTGCCAAGGGGCATGTGATCTTGTGCAGCTATGTAGTGGTTTTCAGGGATGCGTGGCATGCAAGTGGTAGTCCGAAGAGGCCTTTGGAGTCTGAAGAGGGATTTGGATGCTTTTTAACCATGTCTTAATATTATTCCTGCACAGTTTTGTTGTTTCAGAAAGTTCAGAGAAACAGATTACCTTTGAAGAGGCTTAAAACCAAACTGTCAGGTGTATTTTCTTTTTTTTTTCATAATTTACCCCAGCCCTCAAAGTGTTCTGCATATTCTGCAGATAAGGAAGGAGGCTGGGGGATAATTCAGCAATCTTCATGCACATTAGCAGCCTCAGCAGTAAGGGTTACTCTTCTCTGAGGGATTTATGGTCTTCCTAGAGAAGGGCCAACTAAATAAAGAAATACAAGAAAATGATGGTGTGGGAAAACTTAGCTGTGTCTCCCTCAACCAGTGTCTTCTAGTTTGAACTCACTTTGCTGTTAATTTTTATATTTATATTTGGCATCTTTCTGAAGTGCTTCTCATCACAATGGAAGCACAAATTATGTTAATTAATGAGAGAAGCTGCCAAAAAAAAAAAAAAGAAAAAGAAAAAGTGGAGCTAGCACTTCTTTGCCATAGTCAAGAGCTCTTGAAAAACTTGTCCTTGATGTTGTTTTGGCTGAACAAAAATTAGATGCATAATCACTGTTAGGCTTGATTGACTACATAATTCTTTCTATTACACTGATGAAAAGTACATGGCAGGAATTCTTAACCTTGTACAAGTTTATTGCCACATACACATATTGCTAAATAGCTGAGCATCTCCTTGACTTGGACATTTATCACTGAGGGCGTTGAAATGTCTGAGGTAGTCCACAATAGTTTTGGCATGATGGAGAAAAAAATCCTTCCTGTTGATGTAAAATCTCTGTCAGGCACAGGATTAGGGTATGATATTGTGAATCAGCACAGTGCAGATGGAGAACCCATGAGCCCCAAACCCTTGGTGACTCTCTCATACTCATCTACAATCACTCAATGAGCCTGAATTTAAGTAATGCCCTTTCTGACCTGAGATAACAACTCATGCTGCTCACTGTGGGATGCTGAGCCCCTGGCCACACAGCAGCAGCCAGGTTCCTAGACTTATTCTCCTAAGAATAAGACAATTCCTATATCTCCTGAGTAAAACCCCTGTTGAAAAGGCTGTAGGGTGATTATGGCGATTCAGACCAAACTAGGTAGTTATTAACTTTTCAAATATTTTTAAATCCTCTTTAAGTTTTTGAATCATCTTTACGTGCAGCCAGAAATTGTCCTCTGAATATCCAAGGGTGGGAAGGCTGGGGATCAGTCCTCTTGACCTTGTTATACATACACCAAAGATCTTTGAGTGGCCAAGAGCCACAGGAGATACAGCACAGACCACAGAGAGACCAAAGTAGTGGGAGATGGCAGCAAGTCCCTGCATGTGAGGTGAAGGTGAGCAAAAGGCATGTCAGGATCACTGAGAAGTTTGGTTGGAAAGCCTCTCTTGGCTTACTTTATTTTCCAGATGAAGGAAAACACTGTGGTTATCCAGCAGTACCAGCACCAGCACAGCCCTGCGACAGGCACGTGGTGTCTTGCCATGGAGGTAATTTCTGAACGTCAGATCAGTCCCAAGAGGCAATACTGGAGCCATGGAGTGTCTGAAAGACAGGCTTTCCTATGCACTTACTGTTCATCTCAAAGCTGAATCGGGGTTATGTGTGAACAAGGAAGAAAATAAACTGGGTTTCCCCACAGCACAAGATCAATGTAGTCTGAAGATTTTAAATGCAAGACTGGTCCTGAAAATGCACTTACAACCTTTCTCTAAAAGCCTGCCATCGTTCAGAGCTGCTGTCTTGGCAGGAGTTAAATGGAGCAGAACTGGGTTCTTGCCCTCCCAGCTGAACAGATAATCTTTGAGATCTCTGGTACAGTAGCCTGGTGTTGAGTCAATAGGCAGAGAAACCAAAATACTTCAAATGGTTGACAGCTTAAATAGCTTGAAAGCTGTGGCTGACACAGCTGCGTCTGTGGCATTACAGAGCTGTCAGTCATTCACTGTGCAGTGCTTGGTAACCATTTTTCTGGTCTTATGGCAAATCACCTCTTAGCTCTTTTCCCCTCCTTGATCACTCTCACTTTAATAAAATGCTGTTGATTGCTACTGGGTGTCCCAGGCACAAATCAGACTCTCAGTGCAAATTCAAGTTGTCTTTGCAGCCAACTCATGCCATTCATGGGGTGGTGGGATGGGAGAGGCTGCAAGGGAACACTTTCATGAAGGAGGGGAAGGGGGAGAGGATCAGCAACAAGCAGGGAAGTGCCAGTGGGAGCAAGGAAGCTCCAACAGCCCTGAGTCAGGCAACATGAACTGAAGAAGGCAGGCAGGACACAGCAGGATGTGGGAGAGTCTGAAGCTGGCTGCACACGTGTCAGCTGGCTACTAGAGGTGAGGAGGGGTCTCAGGAAAGGAGAAGGTATGTATGGCTGGAGGGGCTAGAAGATCAGAGCAGGCGTCTCTGCTCTTTGACAGGCAAGAGGGCAGAGCAGGAGCAAAGTGAGCTGAAGAAGACATGATGTAAACCTTGATGTTACCTCATCTGGCAAGGACAGGAGCTATTGCTGCAGATGGGACTTGAGAACAGGCACAGCACAGCTGGATTCCTTTCTCTCAACTAAAGTCCAACCACAGCAGACTCCAGCAGAATCCTCTGGAGTTGGGGCTTGGCATATAAACACAGTAAGAGCTGCTATTCATGGGAGCAGTACAAACAACCCAGGGGGCTGGCTCACAGCTCCCATCAGTCACACAGGAAACTCTATTTATACCTTCCTACACAACCAAATGAGCTGTGATTAACAAACACAGGCCATTTCAAGCATCACAGACTAGGCTTGATGTTAATTAAAAAAGGGGCTGGAGAGGAAAAAAAAATGTTTTCCAGCTCCCCCTTGTGCCTCTTCTCTGTCTTTGTTTTGTTCTCAGTTTTGCTGGCAGTCTCCATGCCCTGCCTCCCAGAAGGTTATTTGATTATATGAGGTTAAAGGTTATTTGATTATATGAGCACTGTTTTGTCTTACAGGACAAACCTCATCCCCTGGGAAACTTAGGAGATGCTCGTGCTGCAAGTCCATGCCTGCATGCCTGCAGTTGATGATCCCCATCAAGCCCCAGGTGCTGGAACCGTGTTTGTGTGTGCATGTGCACATGTGAGTGTTTGTGTGTCTGTGTCTGTGTGTGTACACGAGCACTCAGTGGCTGGCCAGGTGGAACCTCTGTGTTTAATCAGGAGAAAGCTAAGCTGTGAGCCGTCCTGGTTTGCGAAGAAAAAAAAAAAAAAAAAAAAAATTGGGAAAAGGTGAATCCTAATACACAGATTATTAAAAAAGTCAATAACTAAAAAGGAGGAAAGTTAAAAGTATCTGGTATTATTTCCAGGCCCCAGAGGAAGCATACAGGCTGGTGCTGAGTCCTGTTCTGTAAAGGGATGCTTGCTCTTAAGATTCATTCCCTCATCTTTCTTTCACCAGAAGAAACAGTAGCTGAGAGGGGAGATGTGGGGCAGGAACCACGGGCAAAGGCAGAGACCCTACAGAGACATCACTTGGATTCTCCAACTCTAATACTGCAACACATCCCCCCTCCCCTCGCCAAATGCCACCACCGAGAGGAGTTCTGTAGACCACGTTGCATCCCAATTATGCTCAGCAGTGATTTAGGGCTCTTCCCATCCCTTAATTCCCTCCTGCTGCCTTGCCGTGTTCCCTGGCCGGTGCTGTGAGCACGGTGCCTGTGTGTGGGGCTGATGCTCTGCCCAGCTCCGGTGCAGAGGTGCAGTGAGAAATGGCTGTGCATTGCTGAGCAGCTGGAAGCACTTATTAACTGAATTTGGCATCTGAGCTGAACTACAAATGCATCTGGGTGGCTTGAATTGTTCTTAATTATATTTTTGTTTTATTGTTTTCATTTCGAGCTGTGCTCTACCACTACTCTCTGTATATCTCTGTGCTGTACATTTTCTTTGCTTCCAGCCCAGGGTAATTGCTCCTCGTCGTGCTGTGTTTGCCATTTTAATTTTTTATCATCTCGGATACTTTCTTTTCTTTCCCCCTTTTGATTATCTGGTTATGTCATTCCCATTTGCCCTGACATTTCAATAAATTCACTTCTACATTATCTTTGTCCCTGGAGCTGTAGTTTATCCCTCTCTTTCTAATGTCTCTGTCTCAAAGCTGGATATAAACTGTTTATTTTTTCCTAACAGCTTCCCTTTTGGGCTGAGCAGCAACCAGCAGCAGAGAGCAGCGTGCTGGGCTGCAATCCTGGAGCCAGAGTGCCCCCTTCCAGAAATACTGAGGAATAACACAGCTCCCCTTAGGGGAAGAAGCACAGACAGGCAGGACTCCGCAGCTCGGTGTCCAGCCACAGGTTAATATCCAGGTACTTAGACGAGACTAACTAAAAGGATGCTGCTGCAAATGATGTGTAAGGAAGTGAAAATTTTTGGAGTACATTTCTAGATTGAGGGAATGCCCTTTATCCCACTGGATTTTTCAGTTCCCTCTCTCCTTCAGGTGCTTGTTTTCGTCTCTTTCAAACTTGCATTTTGATCCTTCCAGCTAAGAGCTCAAACAAAGGGTCTACACTGGTGGTAGGCTGGGGACAGAGTCCTTCTCCTGCATGCTCAGGTTGAGCATGAGGAGGTGGCCCTCCTGCAGGACAGCAATTCTTCCCTTTGCAGTAGCTGATTCCACCCCAAGCAGGTGGTTTCTGTCTGGTCAAGGCTTTGAGCTTTGGCGGACACTGAAAAATTTCACTCTGTGGTTAAAGACTGCTCTCAGCTGGCCAGTCCAGTCACTTTTGGAGGGAACAGCCCCTCTTTCAGCATCACTGGAGAAAAAGAGGCTCAGGGGGGACCTTATCACCTGAACGGAAGTTGTAGACAGGTGGGAATTGGTCTCTTCTCCCAAGAACAAGAGGAAGTGGCCTCAAGTTGCACCAGCAGAGGTTTAGATTGGATATTTGGAAAAATTCCTTTACTGGAAGTGTGATCTGGCAGTGGAACAGGATGCCCAGGGAAGTGGTGGAATCAGCATCCCAGATGTGTTCACAAAACTGTAGATGTGGCACTTGGGGACATGGTTTAATGGTGGACCTGGCAGAGTTAGGTCAATGATTGAATCTGATCATCTTAAAGGCCTTTTCCGACCTTGATGATTATATGATTCCATGATTCTTACAATTTTTTGATCAGCAGGGTGGCATGAATGGAGTGGTTCAGGGGCCTTGTCTCTGGTCTCTGGCTGCTGTGGAGCGAAGTCTGGCAGCTCAGTTTAAAGGGGTTGATGAAGATGGGTTTTGAGGGAGCTGTTGGCCTTTGTGCAGAAGTGGGGTGGCACAGCCAGCCACTGCATCCCAGTGTTTCTGGGGGAGACACAGGATGGATACTGCTGGGTGGAGAGGTGAGTGGAACAGAGGAGTGTGGTGCTCTCTTAACCTGCCGTTTTTGGGGCTGAATAGTGCTTACCTTGTCACCACTCTCTAAAGCAAGGTCCTCACAAATGGTTTGTTTTCTGCAGCAACAAAATGACTAAGACCTTGAACTGTGGTTTGAACTGTGAGTTCACCCCAGCAGCTCTGTGTATACAGGTCCCTCTGAAGTGCTGGTGCTGAAAACATTTGTCCATTCTAAGCTGGAGCACAGAGACTAAGACAGACCTTCACGTTACAACTAATCTCATCACAGAGGCTGTGATCACACCTGCATCAAGAGGAAATGTGAAAGAACACACTGTCCACACTTCATTCCAGGGAGGTATGAACACATGTGGTTTGCTTGAAACTGTAACGCCAGGTTTAAGGTAACGACATTACACAATCCTTTATAAATACTCTTCTTATTGTTATTAAACTTTATTAATACATAAGAAACACCATTTTCCTTCAAGGCACTCCTTTTAAACTTCAATAAAGTCCTCTTGTATTAACAAGTTAAGCCATTGGAGTCCTGCTCTTTCTTGTATGTTTTAAGACACCCCAAAGAAGGCAAAACCTACCCTGGTAGCTGCGTGTTTAAGTTCCAGCGCAGGAAGGATCCTTGCTAATACATGGCAGCTCCTCAGCACTTTGGGACACACACAGGCTCCGGCCAAGGCTGTCCCAGTAGTCAGCTAACACTGTGGAATGGGAGACCGTGGTATTCACACGTGGTAAGGGCTGTGCTATGCAGCCAGGGAAGCTCGGGCAGAGCGAGGGAACATGACGTGTCCGAGAGCACAGAGTAAAGGACAGACTAAACCCCAGCAGCTCCTCTCTAGGCCTTGCCTTCACTACACCGCTTTATCATTTTAAGCCATAGCTGCAATAACCCCAGGAATGTGACCCGCATCCATGCAGTCACGCTCATTCAGGTCTTTCCACCACCAAGCTGGCCAGATGGAGCAGCACCACAGGCTCTGAGGCACTGGTGCTGCTGCCTCAGGTGGAGGTGCACACTCCCGAGGGATGCGCACTCCTGACTGAGGGCACATTCCCAGCCCTGAGCCAGCCTCAGGAGTGCCGAGGCTGAGCATGCAGGAATGCACACGTGCTGCACTGGGAGAGCACCGGCACAGAAATACCCCAGCAAGATGAGGCTGAAGCAGATCTCTCCTCCGTGGAAACCTCAGCAGCTGGTGGACATCAGGAGATCCGTACAGTGCAAAGTACTCTGGTTGGGTCGCTGGGCTGAACTAGCTACTGAGCCTAAATTGTGCCAGTTTGTAAGCCAAGAGGCAGTCACTGCATCGGGGCTGCATCAAAAGCAGCGTGGCCAACAGGTCAAGGGAGGAGGTTCTCTGCCTCTACTCTGCACTCATGAGACTCCATCTGCAGTACTGCATCCAGGTCTGGGTCCCCCATCATAAGAAGGACATGGGCCTGTTGAAGTGAGTCCAGAGGAGAGCCACAAAAGTGGTAAAACAGCTGGAGCACCTCTCCTATGAGGACAGGCTGAGATGGTTGGGGATGGAGAAGAGAAGACTCTGGGGAGACTTTATAGCAGCTTTCCAGTACCTAGAGGGGGCCTACAAGAGAGCTGGAGAGGGATTTTTTACAAGGGTATATTGTGATAGGACAAGGGTTAATGGCTTTAAACTGAAAGAGGGCAGGTTTAGATTGGATATTAGGAAGAAATTCTTTACTGTGAGGGTGGTGAGGCACTGGAACAGGATGCCCCATCCCTGGAACTGGTGGGTGTTCCACCTCTAGAAATTTTCAAGGCCAGGTTGGATGGGGCTTTGAGCAACCTGTTCTAGTGGAAGGTGTCTCTGCCCATGCACTGAGCTGATCTTTAATGTCCCTTCCAACCCAAACCACTCTATGATTCTATGATCAGTAACCACACGACAGTGAGGGTAGGTATGCACATCTGCAGACGTATGTGAACAGGCACATAAAGCTGTGTCCCGCCTCTGAGGGCCTGACAGTTTTATTTCTCTTATTTCTAATGAAATGATAGGACTAAACAAGGAAACTTGTGGCATTAAGGCAAACTTAGCTCTGTCGTAACTGTTTCTGGCCATTTTGGGGGCTAAGATGGGTGAAGAGGCAAAGCAAATACCACAGCAGCCATCCAAGGTTTGTGCTGAGCGTGTTTGAAGGCCAAGCCACAACTGGAGAGCCTCACCACAGACAAGCACAGTGTGGACATCAGAGCCTGCAAGCACTTTGCTCTTCAGGCCCAGAACTATTTTTAAAGATCCTGACCTGGTTACAGACCTGCAGACACCTGGCGGGTGGGAAGGAGCAAACCCAGGGACCTTCTCCATGATTCGAAAATAATTATTAGCTGTGAATGTAGTCACCAAGCCTTATTATCCCAGCCCATCCCATGTTTGTTGTCTCACCTCCTCCAACCCCCCAAACGTGACACACTCTTGTCTTGGCTTCAGTGCATTAGGAAGGTTTTCAGAGCCAGATTTTTAGTCTGAGCGTGGATCAGAAGCTGTGGTGCCTGGGGCAGCCAGGGGAGGCTGACACCTACAAAGCAGCAAAGGCTGAGCCCACAGCCTGCTTGTTCATGCCAAGGAATTTTGGCTGCAGGTATAAGTTAATTCCTGGTATTGCTGGCAGGCGATCCCCCTAGCTATTCACAGCAGTGCTTTAATTCAGCCCACCTATGCTCAAGTGAGGCTCCTGTGCAAGAACAACCCTGTGCAGAGCTGACATGAATTTAGCTACCAAGAAAGGCTTTTTTATGATGAAGTTAAAAAGTGATGTGTGAAGTTAAAATGTGACACCCCACTTTGCCTCAGAAAATAAAGGAAGGACCTCTCCATTGGTGAAGCACCTATATGAAAAATGGTGCTTTTATGCCCAGGATTATCACAGCATTTGCTGTGTGCAGATGTCTTAAAAGCAAGCAGCCATCAAGTGAGAGTACTGGGCTTCCTGACATGTTGTCATTGTAGCACAGCGCTTCTGTGAGGCACAGGGCAAATTATTGTAAATAATTATAGAAACAAAGAATCATTTGTGTTGGAAAAGACCTCCAAGATCATCAAGTCCAACACTACCAAGTCCACCACTAAACCATGTCCCCAGGTGCCACATCTACATGTTTTTTGAACACTTGCAGAAATGATGATTCCACAACTTCCCTGGGCAGCCTGAACACCCTTTCGGTGAAGAATTTTTCCTAATATCCAATCTAAACCTCCCCTGGCACAACTTGACGCCATTTTCTCTTGTCCTGTTGTTTGTTACTTGGGAGAAGAGACCGATCCCCACCTGGCTATACCCTCCTGTCAGGTATCTGCAGAGAGCAATAAGGTTCCCCTTTGGAGCCTCCTTTTCTCTGGGCTGAACACCCCCAGCTCCCTCAGCTGCTACTCATAGGACTTGTGCTCCAGAACCTTCACCAGCTTTATTGCCCTTCTCTGGACCCATTCCAGCCCCTCAGTGTCTTTCTTGTAGTGAGAGGCCCAAAACTGAACACAGGATTTGAGGTGTGGCCTCACCAGTGCTGAGCACAGGGGGACAATCACTGCCCTGGTCCTGCTGGCCACACTATTACTGATACAAGCCAGGATGCCATTGGCCTCCTTGGCCACCTGGGCACACTGCAGTCTTGTGTTCAGATGGCTGTCAACCAACCCCCCTCCCCCGGGACATTTTCCACCTGGCAGCTTTCCATGAATTCCACAAGTTACGGAAAACATGACTGAATTCTCCTTGTGAAGTGTTAAGAACGAGCATTCATTTTGTGATGCATTAACTTGGCAGGTTTGCTAATACGCCTATAAAGGCACTAAGAGGACAGATGTTCCCCTGCAGGTGTGTGTGCGGGGGGTCAGTTTGGCCCCGTGTCAAACTCCAAACAAGGGGAGGCCTGTGCATGGGCACACAGGGCAAAGGCACACTGCACAGTAGGAAACAGGGCTGCCAAGCCACACACATGCTAGGCAGCATGAGACAAGGCTGGAGAGGTTCCTGTTGGGCAAGGATAAGAAGGTGAAAAGAAAAAATCCTTCACGCAGCATTGACTGAGCTCTCCACCACGAGCCAGCCTGAGGGGTGCTAGTTTGGACATTGTGGAAACGCAACATTGTTAAATTGTTAAATAATTTTTGCCATCTGCCACTGGGAAACCAAGTGCGTGTTAGGTTGACCGTTTACCCATGTGTTTTCTCCATCCCAAAGAGTTGTGCAGAAGAGAAGTCAGATACCACGATGTGCACAGATCTGGCTTGCTTCAGAAGGGGACCGAAGGATACTTGAGGTTCTCCTCCAGATCCTCCCATATTCTGGGACTATGCAAGGACCAAGTCAGTCTCCAGGTCTCCTGACTCTGACCAGCCTAGGTCAGAGACAATCTTCAGCTGTATGCTGGCAACTGAGCCTGCCAAAGTGGCATACAAGAGGGCATTAGCATCAGCCTCATTTTATACAGCATTTATACACTGCAGCTAATCCAGGGCTGCATGAGGCCTATGGAGCATCACACACGATGGAGAAGAGCTCTTGAACAGCAGCAATCCAGCAGCAGGCCTCTCTAGATGTGCTTCATTTTGAGCTGCAGCTTCTGGGCCAGATGGGCTTTTGACACACCATTGTTTTCTCTGCCTTTGTACTGTCTTACAAATAGAACTCGATGATGTTGCATGGAATAATTTGAGTTACAATCTTTAACTGAGGGGGTGGGGGGGGCAGAGAGAAGGGCCCTTTGAGAAGATAAACCCCCATCAAGTTTTAAGCATGTAACTTTACATCTAATCCCCTGAGGGTCCTCCTCCAGCCAGAGGCAAAGGCAGTCCTGGGGCGCAATGCACAGCAGCAACCCCTGCTGTGGGAATTCAGGCCAGGCAGGAGACAGAACAGTTCAGCCTCCTATCAGTGCAAGCTCTGCCTTCACAAACAACTAGGGTGTGCATTTACAGCAGGATTTACTGCTCTGTGAAGGGACCTGGTGTGGCAGAGCAGTGTCTGCACGGAGGAAGGGTTTTTTTGGTGGGAAATGGGCATTTTTGTTCCAAATAACCAGGAATGTGCAGCCTCTGAGCCTCCACGCACACCTGCTCAGCTCCTCTCTTGCTGGTGATGCGTCTGTGTCCTTGACCAACTTTCCTGCCCAGCAAGCACAGCCTCTACAGTGCTTTTAACAAGCTGCCCATTGCAGCTCAGTCAGCTGCCAGGGGCGGCTGCCTCCAGGCTCTCCTCATACCTGGATGTTCCTCCCTCCCCACCCCAAACTTGAACTTTAAATAAAAAAAGGTAAATTAAAAGGGAAAAAAAAGGTGGCATTCACTGATGAAGGCTCTTGCAGCTGCTCGCTGTACTCATCAAAGAAGAGGAAGTGCCAATTACTTCCTTGTAGGAACTGTTTCTGTAATCAGAGTGCTCTGCGGTTGAGCTGCAAATGCCGATTCCCTCCCGCCCAGCACAGCCCCTGGGTCATGAGCCAGGACAGGAGGTAGCTGGCTGCCCACACCCTCATCAGTTTACACTTTCACACAGGAACACTCATACCTCTGTTTTCCTTGTGACATTCACCATTTCCTGCTGCAGTGAGGACAGGCCAGCCTGCTGCTGTGGGCACGTTCACACTCGGGCCGGCACTGCAGACTCAGAGCACAGCGAGTCTCCCATGAACAAGCACAAATGCTCCATGCTCCCATCCCCAGAGCATCTTGTCAGACTGGGAAGTGGGGAGAGAGAGGGGAACAGAATCATGTCTTTGCAGGGAAGTGTCTTTCCTGCCCCTCTATTTGCTGTGGTAAGGCTCTTGCAGCCAAACAGGGAAGAATTACTTGTGGCCCATGCAGAGCAATTCAGCAGAAGTTGGAAAGAGCTCTTCCCGAGGACCTCCCAGGCCCTGGAACCTCTGTGCCTTGTGGCACTATTCACGGGGGCTCAGACTTTGTGGCAACAAGGAAAGCCATGTGCAAACATGGCACCAGAGAAAACATGCCACAAAAAAAACCCCCATTTTTGTGCTGTTATTTTTTCTAATGCTGGCAGTCATAATTTTGTTCAACTTTTTTTGGTGTGTGCCTTTTTAAAAAATACCAGTAGATACAACATTTCCTGGAAAAGCTTCACTTATCTCCTAAAAGAGTGCACACTCTAAACTGGAAAAATCAAACAGATCTTTGCCCCTCCTATGCTGTTTTTTCTCTACCTCTCTTATAACCCAAAGTCTTGTCTTTACCAAACAGTATCTTTTTTTTCAGTTTTATCCTTTAGTGTATCCTTTTCTCAGTTATAAATTTATATTCTCCAAATTAATGCCGTGTTTAAAATAACTATTTTAATGACGTACCCAAAAAAGCCCTGTAACTGTAGCAAAGGAAGTGCACCAGAAAACCCCATCCCAGCATCTGGGAAGACAGAGCAGACAGAGGGAGATGCTGGCTCTCCCTGCCACTGTGCCCTAGCACAGCCCCGTGACCTTACAGCAGCTGATGTTCTCATCCAGAAGAGAATCTCTTCTGCTTTGTTCAGCCCAGCATGCTGTCCTCCCCGTCAGATTTCGTACAGAGAAACACAAAGAACACAGACACACAAGTTTAGCTTGCTGACATAATGCCCATATTTAATCTTTTAAAACAAGAACAAAATCAAGAATAAAATCAAGAATAAAAATTTCATTTAAGTCATACAGTACATTAATCTTTCAGCAATGACCCAATCTACAGTACTCAAATGCCTGGCATGAAGTCTATTATCTCAGCATTTAACAAGTGTATAACCAGTGACACAGTAAAAGAAGAGCTCATAATACACAGCTAACACAATGAGTTTAGATTTTCTTCTAAGAGTCCAGCTAGGGTTTGTAACACATGGGTCACTTTTGAACCGTACTTTAATCAGCTTTTTGTTCAGTCAATCTGTTTGGGGCTTTTTTTTTTCTGTTATGTGAGTTTTTCCATTATGTACAGGAAGATTACTTCAAATGAAATTGCACAAGTCAGAATATCTATCTATAGGCATACATGGTCAATCTAACTAAAAAAATTTAATAAGCAGTAATTACTCAGTCCTGGTTATACATTCCTAAAGGCTTAATAATACAGTTTTAAGAAGAAAAAAAATAAAACAAAACACAACAAAACACAGCTGTAGGGTGGCAATCTCTGTAAGAAGCCTTCTTCCCTCCGGAAACAACCAATGGCTAACTGTACTTTCCATGCTTGAAATGGGGTCTACAAAGAAGTCATTTCAGCAACTAAATAATAAAAACTGTGTGACTGTGTCCTCTCTAAAGTCTGAATGGTTCGATGCGTAATTCAATGAAGCTCTCAAGCAAATAATACTGGTAGGATGCAGACTGTTAACAGAAATTAGGACAATATGCCCTGATAGCACATTTGGGTAGCAAAACTGGATGTACGAAGGGGCCATTACCCAGTGGTTAAAGCAGCTCGAGGCAGGACAGCTCTGCCTGCAGCAGCTGCAGAGCAGGGGAAAGGGTGGGCTCTTCTGCTCCTTAGCCAAGGCTACAGCTGAATTTTCCCCACCTCTTACCAAGCACGTGCCTGGCTGCTCTCAGACCCTTCCTCCTGTCAGAGACGGAAGCCCCAGCCCAAAGGCGAGGGGAGCATGGCAGGGTGCAAGCTTTCCCTCTTCCCTTCCCAGATCCTCATGCTGAGCAGCTCCTGCTCCAGCTCCACCACAGGCAGGAGGGCTCCTCTCAACCCACCGTGGTGTGGGCAGGAGCTCTGCAGGCTGGAGGCTTCCTGGGGCCTGGCCCTGACTACCAGGAGCAGACTCCCTCCCAAGAGTAGCGTTACCAAACACTAGAGACCCAGAGGGCTACCTCTAAGGTAAGTTAACTGAACGAGGGTGATGGAGCATCTTCTTCCCACATTAGCAAAACATAAATGTAACTAATTAACACAACTGCTTTGACTTCTTTTAATCTCTCTTTTCTGGTGCCAGGTCCTGCTACAAATGGAAAAAACCCCATAGAGAGCTGCTTTCCTAGATGGAAAAGCGGCAGAATCTTAAGCCTTGTGGATCTGCTTTGTAATTTGCTACTGGCATAAACAACAAAAAAAGTCCCATTTGTTTGGTTGGTTTTTGTGGTGTTTTTTTAAGAAAAAAAAAGAAAAAAAAAAAACCCAGACCGTCTAATGCACCTTCTCTGCACATCACACACACTCACATGCACACGCACCAATGGAGAGCTCCAGAAGAACAAGCATGGGAACCACAAAGCCCAAATGGTGAAAAGATGAAAAGACATGGGGAATCTCACATTTCTGTTTTCAATTCTCATTTAGCAATGAAGCAGCAAAATGATGTATTGCAAGAAATAAACAGTCACAGAACACACATACACCCAAACGCAACCATGGATACATTTTTCCCATTTTTTCTTTTTCTGATAGATGTTGTTATTCATCTGAAAGTTTCTTTCTGGCTGTGCTGAAGTTTTTGAAGAGCATCTGGTGCTTATTTAACCTTTATCAGAACACAAGAAGCTCAGTGGCAATGGACAATCCATCTCATTAGTGCCACAACCAACCATCTCTGCTTGAGATTCTCTACAAAACCCTTGTGGAAGTTGAATCTGACTCTGCCTCTTTAGTGCCACTCTTGGTTGTTGTTTTTTTTTTAAATTAACAAACACAGCATATTAATGCAAATTTGATGTTTTCTAAAAAATGCTCAGATAATTAGTTCAGCAATATGCAAAGTGCATCTATTTGGTTCTTTCCATAGATCACCTTCTGTTTTAAGTTTAAATTCCTTCACAGTTTAAAATATTGTGAAGAAATTATATGTATACTTTATGTATAGAACTATTTATATACATACACATATATACACACAACTCTGTACTTTATATAGCCATAAACACTCACTACTTAACTATTTATATTATATACACATGGCATGAACACACGCTCAGTGAAGAGTTGGTGCAGGCTGAAATCATTCCATCGGGTTTAATGGAACAACAATAGTGAAACCATGAGTGAGTTATCAAGAGACACAGACATACATCTATTAGATAAGTGAAAGACCAATTAAATCAGCTCTTCCATTTTCGTATTAGCACAGGATTGTTCCCACCCCATTCCATGCTCCATATGTACATACACAGCTACTTTGCATTCAGTTTAGGTGAGAGGGCAGTGGTGGTTCTTTTTCCTAAATGAAAGAAGAGTCCATATTTACTCAGGCTCACTGCAGCCTCTTCTGCAGGAGCGTGGCACAGCTGGGCCTGGATGCCTTGGAGGGCTCCGAAGGCTGCGCCGCCGTCAGCTGAAAGCACCTGCCAAAGCTTTATTGCATGGTTATGGGACAGCTATCAACTGTTCACAGTCTGTGAACTCTCTCCAACAAGTGGTACAACTGTATAAATACATATTTTAGCACAAAACAGTTTAACACGAGGCAAGTCCAAGTACAAATGAGACCTAAAGGCCTATGGGTGAACTTTAAAGGCCAGCAGTTCTTCAGAGTGCATGTTGTTTAAGGAACGCAAGTCGGGTAATTTCAAAAGAAGTTTTGTGAAAATAGAGGCTTCGTTTGGGTGATTTTTCATAATTAAGGTCCTTAATGCACGGATTAGTGTTTCCTGAAGTGCCTCCACAGAATTGACATTTTCTATTCCAGAGCGATCTAAACAAAAGGGCAGGGTGAGAGGGAGAGAGGGAGAGAGAGAAATTAAAAAACAGGAGGGTAGGGGAGGAAAAAAAAAAATTGACTGAACAGATGTAGCGTGCAACATAAAACCACGGCAAGAATCCCTTACTAAATTAACAAGCACAAGAAAAATCAGATTCTTATGCCAGAAGTTTTAAATCACATACCAAAAGTCTTTCAAATGTTATTTAGCATTAACTTTTCGGAGTACTAAGTTCATGCCAAACTGGCAGCATTCAATCACTATTTCTGTGATCCCTAACCCATGTTTCCAGAGAAGGACAGACTGAAGCAAATGTTTAAATATATTGCTGAATCACAACTTTCAACTCAAGGAGAAAGACAGGGCACATGAAAGCAAAAATTTCATACATCTCTGAAGGCTAGATATAGAACACTAAACTTAAACTGAAGGTTTGAGGAGGAAATCCCACCCAGGACAAGCCACGCTTGAACCTGCCCAATGGGATCCTCAGGGGCAAACGGAGTACAAGCCTTCATATGACTGGGCACTATTTCTGAGTGTGTTCTGAAGCACTCACAAAATTAAACATGATGCACCCAAAAACTCCCAGCTGAGGAAAAGAATGTCAGCATCAAGACAAATACTATGCTCTCACATACTGCACTCCCACCACGCCTGAAGCATCTCTTTCAAGACAGCTGTACTTAAGAACACACCTGGTATCCTTCGGTGGAACCTAAGCCAGCGACTTAAAAGGATGAATTTTTAAGTAAAACATTTCACCTCATAACCATGCACAGTAGCTGGTTTTTTCCAAGCTGTAGCTTCTTTTCTTAAACACTATGTAAATTCAGCAGGGCACATACATACCCGAGTGACTGGCACAAACAGAAATGTGCTTTGATGTGTACATGTACTTATGCACTTTGCAGAACTGGGACATGGAATGACAACAGCTTTCTGGAGTAACACTGAGTCAGTTCCTATAGTCAGAGTGGGAATCCCTTCCTTATGCTGTCAGTGTCAATCCAATCAGATTGCTCAGGTGAACGGTCTAGGAAGTCCTCCTGGACTACTCAGTGCAGCTCCCTACTGCTATAGGAAAAATTATTACATAATCCTCTTAAGGATGCATCTTGAAGCAGTTTTATTCCTTTAGGAAGATTGTTCCAGAATCTTCTACAATTAGGAGCTCTGATTACTATTAAACAATTTTTATTAGCACGCATTCCACTCTTCTGTGATGACTGTCCATTAAGTTTGACAGCTGCTGTCCAAGAGAACATGAGTGAGGAGACATCTCTGCCTTTTTTTATTAAATGATCTCTCCTGCTTGCCCTCTGCTCTGCAAAAGCTTTGCTCTGTTCCAAGCAGGTACAATGACATTTGCACAGAACATGCCCAATGGAGTTTCACAAGAACTCTGTACAGTGACAACAGCACTACCTTGCCTCTGAAGGTGGAATAATGCAGCCCAGCCTTTCCTGGCTGCCTCAGGTGAGTTACTGTAGCCTCCTCTCTTCAATTACTCCAAGTCCTTCTCCCTCTCAGTCTACTTCCAGTTGCTCCCAGTGGCCAGCAGATTTTGTTAGTATTATGCCAGTAAGAGAATAATAGAGGGTGTGTACTTTATATTCTTCTACCACAAAGCAAGACCCTTAGTTAAGGGACTATCTGGTCTCTAGACCTGCACGAACCACATTCTTTCAGCTTTGCTTCCACCTTGTTTTTTCCTCCTTCAGTGCCCATGATCCACCTTGCTACCTCTCCTCCATCTTCAACACACCCAGCTAACTGAAGCCAGAGGTGAAGCATTCTTTTAATTCTGGAATGGTACCAAGGTAATTCCTCAGCACCACACAAGCGTGATCCTGCTTTTTCTTTCTTTGTCATACAACATGAAAAGGAGAGGATGTACAGAGCTACATGCAGCCCTTGCTACTACCCCTGCTTCTTCTGCACATTCTAAATACCCCTCCTAAGAGTGGTTATTCATCCAGTGTTAAGTGGAGATGTTTCTGACAAGCATTCTCCCCACTAGCAGTATTTAGAGACCTCATTCTTTTTTCGATTGGTGGATTTGGGTTTTTTCTTAATTTTAATCAACTAAAAGTCTTTTAAAAGATCATTAACTAGTGCAGCATGGTACTTTACATTGTGGATCACTTGATCAGCATTCAACAGCCACACTCCTTTCTGCTTTTGGAACTGATGTAAATCTTGACTACTGTCTTCCTTTCAGTCTTCTCTTGAAGAACTTTCATTCTGCGATGAAGAAGTCTTAATTGCCTTTTTCTTCCACCTTCAGTTCTTCTTATATTTACAACATTTTTTCCTTTGCCTGCATCTCCATGTCATTCTCTCTGATCCTGTTCTTCAACTCCTCCTTCATCTGTAAGGAAGCTCCACCTCCCCTTACAGGAAATGACTCTTTTTTGGTTACACTACTCCTCGAAGAGTGGGATGCAGGGATCTGTCTTACAAGATCTGTTTAATCAACACATGCCCACAATCCTTCAGTTCTACGGGCACCTTCTCCTCCTGGCAATCCCTCAAGCTGTGAGCATCTTCCCCAGGAACTCTGCTGAGGCCACTTCTGTTCTCCAGTACCTGCCTGAGCATGAAGCCTGCTCACTTACTCACTTCTGCAAAGTAACAACTGCAGCACTTCAATCCAGTCTCAAATAACAGAGTAAAGTTGCTCTGAAAACTTTTGAATTGACAGTGACCATCAGGGTTAGCCTTGTATCTGGAATACTGCCCCAACACTGACTAATAAAGCCGCACTTTATAAAACCCTATAAAATTTTGTGAGGATGTCCAGGAAGGCTGTGATCAGACTGCAGATCAGATCACGAGGTAGCTAAGATAGGCAGCAATAATGTCCAAACTATGATCTGAGGAATCCTCAGCAGCTGCAAGAAGCCTGAACACCGAACACCTTCTCTTTTTGTCCCGTTGCACGGCCAACACTACATGCTGTACATGTTACATGCCAGCCCTAAGCCAATCCCTGCTGGGAGCTAGCAATCAGCACAGTGCTTTAAAGGCTGGGGAGATGGCACTGTGCTAGAAGCATATTTAACAGAACAGATAGAGCCACTTACTCACTGAAAACAGGTGGCATGAAATATTCTAGGACCCAGGAGCTGAGCAAGCAAGGAGAGTGGCTGTAAGCCTAGTTACAGTGCACAAGAAGGGAAGAGACCTGGTTGTCAGTCCTTATTTTAAAGGCTGCCTCCAGTTCTTGTCAAGAATTTCCAGAGTCTGGAAAAGCAACCAAGAATTCAGGTTTCTCTCTGCTACCTGAACACTTTCATTAACAGATTCCGTGCTTCCTTCAAGCTATAGTGCCATGCTTCCTTCACACTGCCATTTGTTCTGGCTCTTGAAACTTGCTAACTCTGTGCCACCCTCTGCTCATTATCACAGCCCACAAACTGAAGAGGCGACAGCTGCCCCATCCTGTGCTGTGACATTTCAGTTCAGCCATGCACAAAGCTATTAGACTGAACTGTCCTGCCTTGTTTACAGAGGCCTCACCTGCCTACAGCACCATGCCTGGGTGCCCCTCTCTCATAGACATGGGCCTCAATTGCTCATGTGAAAGGGGTGCACTTGTTTGAGGAGTTCAGTGCTCCCCAGCAGCTGGCTCGTTGTCTAAGCGGGCGCTGTGAGCATTTCTGCTACCTACCTCTAGAGAGCTTCTTACCCAGCAAGCAGGGATTCTGCATCTTGTATTCCAGGCATTATATGCAGAGCTAATGTGCCTAATTTGAGGCTTGAGATAATACTAGAGAAGTAGGTGCTTAATCCTTCTTTGAATCTGGGCCAGGGTGTTCTGTCTATCCAGGGACTGAAACAAGATAGGAGGCTGGTGAAGATGTTAGTGGATTGGCAGGCCTTCAGTGGTAAGAAGTCACGATGCAGATGATAGGGCTTTCTTGCTGACATAGGCAGAGATCAAACTGTTGGATTTAGACTTAGGTAAAATACGCAATAGACTTAAATGACAATACTTGGAAGCGAAAATACCACCTTATCCAAAGACTTATGCTGTGCAAGTCAGGAGTAATTTCAGTGATGCTGTCCTGTGAAACTTAAGAGTTGAGTCAGAAAAACAGCATCTAAATGGGCAGCTATGTGTTTTTTCATTACATAGAAAGCAGTAGGAAAACATAAGCCCCTTGTCACTTTTTTTTAAAAGGCAATATTAGAAAGACTAGGTATGTTAAAAAGTACATTACAGGCTGCTAGTAGCTTAAAACCTACTCAGCTGCACTTAGACATGAAATATTAGGGTACACATTTTGCAGAAAGCTTTTCATGGAGAGCCACATTCAATTTTTGGCAAAGGTGCAAGTTAACTTTCTCTCCTTACCAGCAGATACCAGGACAACCGCTGTAAACAAACTCATTTCCTCATCGCTAAGTTGCAGGGCATTTAGTTTCTCACTGAACTCAAACATTGAGTTGAGCAGATCACCAGCTCCCATTGAATGCAAGTCATCCACACTGTACTTCTTGCCACTCAGGAAGGTGACAGTACGTTCCTTTGCATCAAACAAAGATGCAAATCGTACCATTAAAACCTGGTGAGAGAAAAAGGAAGAAAAAAAAGGACAACAAAACCAGATAAATGTAGGTGTATTTCTAGAAAAGCCAAAGAAAAAATTTAACCTTTTAACATCATTCAAACTGTCTAATTAACCGTTCTAGAAGCATTCTGTACAGAAATTGTCAGCATGCTATTGAGCTGCAAAACACAGTGCAAGCGCTGGCCCAGTAATTTGAGAGAAACAAACAAGTGACAAAATTAGGGAGTGGATGCAGGGGAAGGGCTACAGCATATGAAAGGCAGGAAAATTAAAATTTAAGCCTCAGACAGCCTGAGCCACACAGACCATGTCATTCATAAATACGCCAGTAGGACAACTTGCTTAAGCCAAACAAAAGCCAAAGGCATACAGAGCAGTAAAAGAAATGTTTTCTTGGCCACACTTATGAGGAGCAAAATGAAGGTACTGAACCAGATTCTCACTTGGTGTAAACTGGAGCAGCTCTACGGAAACAATGCTGATTTACACCACCTGATGATCGGGCCCCCTAGGCATTCTTTGGAAAAGTACCATGCCACATCACTGTACCCACAGGAATGTTAATGAGCCCTGGCAGAAAGGAGCCACATGTAGAGCTTTCAAAAGGCTAGGGAAGCACAGCTTGAGATGGCACCTGGTCTGTAGCAGCTGGGAATACCCCTTTGGTACAAGCACCTGGGCTGGAGCAGTTGACGTGTGCTAAACTTACCCCTTTGGGCTGAAATTTCTCTTGTGGTTTCTTAGTTGTACTGTGAAATATTTCCCTCTGGAATGGCTTGTAAAGTTTCGTTTGCTCATGTTCAACAACCTTATTTACATTTTCAAGGTTTAAGTTGCACAGAACAGCCTTCTTATTTGAAGAAAATGAACTAACTGGCATTGGTTAAAACTTCAGACTCGCTGTAATCTCTTGGTGTGACAGTTGTCTCTGCTCATTTACCCTATGAACTGCATTAATTTAAATGTTTACTACAGGTGAGAGGAGAACCAGGTTTTCAAAGACTAGTGCCTTTGACAAGCTTAAAAAAAGGAGTGTTCAAAACAAATGAAAATGTTTGAGATTTCAAACACTGTTCATGCACATTACATGACCTGCTCCTAAACTTTAAGAGCCAAACAACATGCAGCAACCCTGATGGACTCCTGAGCATTACATACTATTCACCTTTGTTAGCTAGGCTATCTGTCTTTTGATGACATTAACTGCAGAGTGCAGAGACCTAGATGCAGAAGCCATCAGAATACAACAAAAACAGGCAAAGGGCAGGCAGGCAAAGCTGAACTTGTGCATTAGCACAGACCCACCAGGTATCCAGAAACCTTTCAGTTCAAAATGGTATTCTCCCTATAGAACTGGGCTTTAGAAACATCTCTAAACAATAAGCAACCAGGATTAATGCTGGTATTCAACACTGAAGCCCATAAAGTTGTGCTGACTTATACTAAGCAAAGACCTCACCTATTTCAATGTCACCATTCTAAACAAGGAAGAACAGTTTGGACTGTGTTGGCATAGCACAGGATTGATTCATCCCATTTCACTTCAAACCAGACTCGTACTTGTGCATGCTGAGGATACACCTGATCAATGCTATCACCTGACCATAGCAACACAGGCACATAAAAACCTCCACTCTTGGAGGTTGCTTGATCACTTCCCCACCACCTGTAGTCAAACTGAGGCACTACTCAGATGGATCCAAGGGCCTTGTTAGCTCTACCATCAACTGCATTTGGAGGGGAGGTGGAGGAGGGCCCACTCAAAACCAGCTGAGTTCCTGTTTTTAGGCTCACTGCTGTTTCTGAGCTGGCTCTCATAGAAGCCATGCAAATGCCATCAAGATACACTGAGCTCCCCAGTACTCCCAGTTCTGAGAGACCTTTTTAGCTTAAGTGTGTGTGAATATATATAGCTGTGGAGCTTCTGCACCAACATTGTCTCCATGTGTCCTCTTACCCTCAAGGGAACAGGCACTCCTAGAATACAAACTGCTAAGAAGCACAGTGCCAAGCCAGCCACACCAGACTTGGAGGCAGCACTTCCACTCGGGTTCTTCTACTAACAGGCAGACATTGGAATATCCTAGTTCAGTTACCCAGAAGACAGAAATGACCTTGGATGCACCAGGCTTTCAAGATGCTTTTGCCTCTATCGCAATGGTTTCATTAATCCTGCTTTGGATTTTTTTTCCACTGTTCTGCAGCATCACTTTTTTTTTTTCTGTTGCTAAGATGCCACACAGACCTTTAACTACAAGTAGCAGCTCACAAACAGGAATCATTAATGTTTCTTATAAATAAGTAAACAGTGACAAGCATGCGGCCATACATTATTATTAATTCCCCTGGATACAGAAACCTCCTTAGCAGCAGTGCTTGTAACTTGCAAAAAGGCATTTGAGTGAGGCCTGAGAATAGCTTGAGGTGAAGCAAGGCCAAGACAAAACATTTTACTTGCAAAACATGAAGGGTTGGCTTTACATTATAGGGACTGTTCAAGCCAAATTTTTCACCCTCCTTGAGGATGCTGGACTTTGCAGAGGAAGGAATTAACATTTTTGTGTAAGGTGAAAGTAGTGAAGAATAAAAATACAGCCCCTTTCCTACAGGAGTTCTAGATGAATATTAAAAGGTCAAGAATAAGTATAACAGAAAAAATACATGACAGTAAAATGAAGCAAACAAGGAAACTAACAGACTCCAGGCACCAAGTCTTCCAGTAGAACTTGTACCTTCCAACCCAACAATTATCCTTTTTAGAACTGGGCTGTATAAATATAGACAAAAGACGCAACACATCACAAGAGAAATGTCTTCATTTCAGGTAAATACAAAATCCAGCATCTCTCTTTGAAAGAATAAATCATGTAAACAAGAGCAAAGGCATGAGCAATGCTATGCTCCCCAGAAAAGCACAGTAACATCAAACACTTGGGACTTCAGCTCCTCTGGCCTTCTCTATTCAAATTTCACATTTGAATATTTATAAAATGTGTACAGTCTCCAATAGACACAAGGGTCTGGAAGGGCAACGAAAACATGAAGTAAAGGTCATCTAGTGAAGGTCACTAATTATAAAACAGCACCAAGCTCTGTGGTATCATTTCCAAATTAATACCACTAATTCACATATACGTCATGACCACAAGTGGATGCAATTAACCACGAGGACCTAGTGGGATTAGTCGAGAGTAAGTCAGGCTGCAGCTGGCACACAGTATCTACAGAGATGCAGCAGTACACGTAGGTACCATTGCTACTGCATTGGACATGGAAGCTTCAGACACTCCCAAGCTGCCACCAAAGGCTAGTGGTGACTGGTCAGGATGGATACTCTGGCTTTGGCAGGAAGCAGAGTGGCACAACGAAGGACATGCAGAGCGGTAAACACATTCCTCGACAAAACTTGTAAGTCAGTAGGCAGCTTTCTAACCCATCCACCCTTCCAGATGCAGTACAGCTCCCCAGAGCAAGCTAAGGTAGCTAGAAACCCCTAATTACCCATTTATTAACACCCAGGGAAGAGGGGAGGGTAGAAGGGCTGAGCAGCTTTGAGCTTGTTGGAAGAGGGATATGTCACCAAGGTCTGACCAAACAGATCCCTTGGACACCATCACCTCAATGCTCAGAGCATCCATGAACAAGCTGGTTTCGCCTGATGCAATCCAGTTTTGCTCTTACAGGGTCAGACTGATGCACTGCTTGTCAGGTTCACATTATACACACAGGGGTCTCACCTCAAAGGTCCCAGCCTTCAGAAGATTGACCTGGTCATGCTGGGAGAGATCTCGGAAACCTGGGATGCGCTTGGCAAACTCCACCACTTCCTTCACTGCAGGAGTAAAACTCAGGGAAAACTCTTCCCAGATTTCATGGCCAGACTTGTTTGGGTCCACATGGGGAGTCTTACTCATTGGGCAGACCTGATGGTTACAAAACACAGACAGAAAACAACTTTTAAAGATATCATTCCAAATACTGACCAATACTTAAAAGGAACAGGTTTATTATTCAACAAAACTTTGAAATAATGACACAGAGAAAAAAAGATCAGTATGCCTCAGTCAATTCCCAAAGGAACTGGACTTCTTCCCCTTCCTTTAAAACAAACAAGAAAAAAATCCATGGGATTGTTAGCAATCTGTTTATAAATTTGTTAACTTTGGAGCCCACAACACTGTGTACTGCAGAAGACCTGACAGAACTAAGGTTATGCTATTGTTCCCTGATCTCAACTGATCTGGTCTGACATCTGAATTTCTCTTACTTGTATTATCCCTGTAATTTCACAATAAATTGTGATTTCACAATCAATCAGTTGCAATCTCACAGTCACTACGACATTCATTCTCCTATCTTTCTTGTTCTGCAGGCAACTGAGGTGCTTCAGCCAAGATGACAAAGGTGTCAACACCAGAGCAAGAAAGCAAGCCTTGGTTTCCTGAGTCACAGGTTTACACCCTCATTACAAGGATAACCCTCTTCTGCAAGTTTGCTTTTACTTGTATTACTGAAGGAGGAGCACCAAGGAACTGGTATTCCAGTATTTCTCAGTCACAAGATGACAAAATACTCTTTTATACAAACATACAGCAATTTTTTTTGTAGGAAAGTCTGAATCCATTATGAGATCAGATGTATCAGTCAAGGCTGACTGCCAATAAATTCCCTCTGCGAGAGCCAACCAGAAGCTCTGAGGTATTTTCAGTTCTAGCTTGTAAAATTTACATCTTTTAATGAAGTTTAAACCTTTTAATATTCATTTCACCTGTCATCATCAAGGACAAAAATTCCTTTCAAGTATTCCTCACAAGTGTACTAAATGGTGTATGTAATCTTACATAATGTCAGCAAAACAAAGAGAAAACAGTGAAATAGATTAGCAATTCCTCAGAGCTGTGCTGTTTTTTCAGGGCATCTTGAATATGGTAATTGCCTAGCAGTTCTTTGCGTGGGAGGTCCTAAGATTACAAGAATATAATATTTTGGCAAAAGGAAAGGTCTGGGCACAGAACCAGAAGGACAGCAGATGCCAGCCACTGCTCTGCCTGTGATACTGCAATGGTTCACATAGGTATTGTCGAAACTACAGCACTCTCTGAAAATAAGGGATCTCTGGTTCAGTACCCTGCTCTGCATCAGACACAAAAATCACCTTAACTTCTCATTCTATGAAGTACACCCATACCCACAGGCACTCAGTCCCAAGGGGAAACTACCACTTCCACACCCTGTGCATTGTGTCTGTGTCTCTTGATAGACCTCTGCCCAAGCGTCAGAGTATCTCAAGTTAGAAGAGACCCATAAGGATTGACTCCAACTCCCTGCTCTTTGCAGAACCACCTAAAACTAAACCAGATCCCTAAGAGTGCCCAGGCACTCCCTCAACTCTGACAGGATTCCTATGGAAGCAGTTGTCAGCTTGTACAGTCACCAGTTCTCTTCAGAGGAACCTCTTCAGGAATGACCTGTTCTACTTTTCTGGTTGCAGGGGTATTGAGTAAAAACAACCAAACCCCTGAACATCTGTCTCCATGCTGCTTCAGAGCCTAATTACTTGCCCTTATTGCTGCTGACTCATTTTGGTCAGATCCTGAACTCACTGAATTCTTGGGCAAAACTCTCATCCGTATCAGGGGTGTGGGGCGGGGAGGGGGAGCTGCAGTGCTCTGTTGGATTTGGTTTTGTCTCCTCATCACTGACTGAGTAAATCCTCCCTGCAGCTGCCATGCACAGGTCAAACTGACTGGTTGAGCCTCTGCAAGGCAGCGCCACTCCCTGCCCGCCCATACTGACAGGTTTAACCTCTGCTTCTCAGGAGTGCCAAGAATGCCGCTGTAGTGACACCACATACTTTCCCTGCAAGGAAGAAAGGCTGGGAATTATTATTTGCCATGTTGTAGTGCCTGGAGTCTGCAATTAAGGTCAGACCCTGCTAGGGATGGCATGGTCTATAGATGCAGTAGACAAAGAAGGGTTTAAAAAAAAAAAAGTCCCCATGGAAATACAGCATCAAAATAAACACCCTTAATGTGGAGACCTTTGGGGGTCTCCAAGAACCTGTGAAGGATCTTTACAAAGTAGGAGGAAGACAAACACCAGCAGCTCAAGTACTTCAGAAAGGTCAGGGGCTCGCGCTTCACACCAGGAGCGCAGGATGAGAACGAGGATGTTATGTTCTCTCATCCCAGGCGGCTCCAGTGATAAAGAGAAGGACAATCTATTTTAAGGGGCTTACAGAACTGGTTGCCTGAATGGCAGAGAAACAGCAGGTGCAAGGCAAATGAGAGGGACCTGTTAAGGAAAGGCAAAAAAAATCCCAACCAAACCAAACCAACAACCATATGCAGAAAACCAGGAAGCATCCTTGTTAGGAATTCAGTGAGAAAATGCTCTAGCAAAGTCATCTAAGGTACCCGTAAGTGTGTCCACAGCCTCACTTGCGTAAGTACTACAGAAAAGACCCTGAACCTCTCTCTAATGGTTTAGCTGTGAATCTTCCTCCTGCCTCTGTTCAGATCTGAAGATGTTCTACAGTGAAAAGGATGCGTAGCCTGTGGGCCTCGTTAAAACAAACCAAACCAAACCAAAAAATCCCCATCACCAAAAAAGCAGCCTAACCTGCAACAGATTTTGGAACCCACAGCAAGGCCTGTAGACTGGCTTCAAATCCTAGCCCTGGGGTTTGATCCCAGAAATTTGCTCTGAATACCCGTAATGAAAATACAGTACATCTGACTGTATAGATTATTTGAATGTAAAGTCTTCAAAAGGACTGAGTGAAAAGGGGCATTTATAAACTCGTATTTTCATTTTAAAGTCAAGTCACATAAAAAACCCGTGACTTTTTTTTCTATCAATACCCTTTGACGTTATTTTACTTTCAGTTAGCTAAAAACCAAGCCAAGAAGCTCCATCACTTGCATGATTTCAAATCCTTCACACCTTGAGCCATTTTCATCCTTCATCCCAATTTGCACTATCAAACTTGTTTCACCCTTTAAAGTTTCAGCAGTTGTGCCAACAGCATGCAGCTTCACTGACTACTGAGGCACAGCTGGATCACACCCACCAATAACTAAGTCAAATCAAACAATTTATATCAATATACCAGATGCATTCTTCCTCCAGTGCTGCAAGAGTAAGTGGTATTCTTGTTTGGAGAAAAGCCATCTTCTGGGATCCTCTCACACATTCGCTGAGTGTAACCACTGGTGAAGTTCATGCAGTGGCTGTTTGGGAAGCACATGGCGTGCCCACTTGGATAATGCATTGTGCTCCTCCCTTTGTACTGTCCACCAAGGTGCTGCTCCCTTTCAGGGTACTGAGGGCCACCGAGGCCACCAACACAGTGCTCGCTGCTCAAGATGTACTGCTCGGTGCTCTTCGACACTCTCTCCCCACTCTGGGGCTGCATCATCTCTGCTGGGTTTTGGGACTGTTCTTGGTTGTACATGAAAGTGTCTTTGTGGGCCCTAGTGACCATACCGATCACTTCCTCCTTAGCCATGTCAGCACTAGGAGGGGGAGAAGGGCTTTTGATGGTTTCTCGCTCTTGTTTGGGCTTGGAGGAAAGATCTTCTTGAGGTGCTTGGTCTTGATGTTCTGTTAATGCTTCGTTGGGCAAGTGACCGCTGAACTGACTGTTCATCATGGTTTTCATGGCACTCTGCATTTCAATCAGCATCCTCTGTTTTTCACGTTTGGGAATACGGCCAAATCGAACAGCTACCAAGGTGGAGAAATGGAGAGTGGTGGAAAGGGAAAAAAAAAAAAAAAGTCAGTCCTGAAAGTGTTAGCATGCACGCACAAAATACACACCCCAACAAAAAGTCCTGCCTTTTAAGGCAAGATTTTAACTGCTCTCACCAATACTACAGCAGGGGTATTACCAGTGAAGTCAAAGAGCTCCTGGGGCATAGGACTGGCATGAGTACTAATGTATGCTGTTGTCTGCACACAGGGAGAAGGCAGCTCCAAAGCACACACTCTGTAATGCCTTTTCCCCTTTTGTCTCAAACCTGGCTATGGAGTATACAGTTGTGCTAACTGACAAAGTTAAGACTGGATATACTAAATCAGCACAACTTTATGAGCTGACAATTAGCTGAATGTAAACACAGTTCATATCAACTTTGCATAAAAGTCCTACAAGACAGGTCCTCACAGACCAATTACGTAACTTACCAAAACAAGAGAATCAATGCTGAACGAAGCTTACCTTGGCAAATTTTCTTGATAACTTTGCCTTGACAAGGACATTTTCTGCTGGCAAGGGGATGGGCATCATTGTGGCTGCAGCACTTTTGACCCTGTCCTAGGGAATCTACAACTGCCTCTACTACCCTGTCCAACCGCAGCTGCACAAGGGCTTATAACCAGTTTCGACTGATGTAATTAGGCTCATGCAGTAGTCCATCATTAATGTAACTAAGTCTCTTTCATTAAAGCAGGTGCAACCTTGTGCGCAAACAAGCGCCTAGGGGATGAAATAACTCCTATGCATGACAAGAACTCGGAACAATTATTTAAAGTAAGTTCTAACACTCCACCCACTAAATTATTAACAGCCCGAGATTCCTAGTTCTTGTGAAATAAACACCCAGAGAAAATTAAAAAGTGAAACAGAAGGAAGAGTTCTGGTTTGTGACAGTACGTTGTAGCAGACAAATGAACTACACTTTCAGCATTACTTAATAAAATGTCACAAGGAGTGGACAGCCAGCAAGGTGGTGAGAGACACAGACCAACATCACCATTTCCTCCTTGCCTTTCCTCTCCCTCTAAGAAAAGAAAGAAAGAAAAAAAAAAAAGGGAGCAGATACATGCTCATCCTATGCACCCAAAGCTAACTCTTTTGGCTCTATGGTGACTCCTCTAAGGCTACCAGGTTGGGTAGAATTCCCTTTCATTGAAAAAGCAATAGTAACAAAAGAAAACAGAAAAAAAAGAACAAAAAAACAAAAAAGAAAAATATGAGTCTTGTTCAGATTCAGGTAGGATACAGCTCTAAGTCTTAACTCATTAAACCAAAATCGAGACACTTGTTACAACCATCCCCCTAGCAGGCCACTGCAGCACGTCCCACTGCATCAGCCTCCACGGGCAGGAGCACAGCTCTGCGGCTGCCCACAGTGTTACCTTACCAGCCCAGGACACCCGTGGAGCAAGAGGGCAAGCTGAACTAAATGCTCTCACACAGGGAACCTGTCCTTGACAGTAGGGCTTGGCTGCATGCTCTGCCATTAAGACCCTCAGCAATTGGTTTTGAGGTGGGCAGCAGATTCCCTCTCAGAGGGTCCCTGCTCAGTACGGGAACGTACCATCTCTTGACATCCCAACAGACAGGCATTTTTTGAAACGACACTGCTGGCATCTGTTCCTATTCATTCTCATTATAGAGCAGTTGTTATTCTTCAAGCACTTCTTATACTGGATGTTTTGCTGAATGCTTCTTCTGAAAAAACCCTGTAAACAAGCAAAAAAACCCCACAACTATCATTACAGCACATGTCAAATCCTTCTGCCAAGATTCACCTATCTGTAAGCACAGAAAACCTCACTGCATCACATCAGCTGCTTCAGAGCCATCAGCCCCAAGAGATTTTAAAGAACTTGGTACTCCTCATGACTTACTTCCCCTTTGTGTGTGATCTGTATGTAACATGAAGTAGTTATGATTTCTAATTACAGAAGATGCTAAGTTGTTCCCTGCAAAGTCAGCACCTAAGAGCGAAGTATCTCCAGTATTACCTCTATCACTGTACTAACAATTCCTAAGACATGCTCTCAAACACCTATGACATCAAGTGCAAAGATGGGAGTCAAAATAACATCTTTTGACTTCCATCTCTGCAGTTTGGCAACAAAACCATCCTGCTGCACCACATGACCTTCAAAGGTGGCTTTTTTCATATAACCCCTTATGCTGATAAGCTCCTTCACAGAACATAACATTTGCAGTGTTACAGATTAAGAAAATACGTATCTAGTTCTGGCTTTCCCTGTGGGAAAGAACTGCTTTTCCAAAGCTGTTTTGTTCTGTGTCCCAGCCCAGGTGACAACTCACACCCACTACCTTAATGCAATTAACATGCACATGTCTTGCGTGACATGGTCCTTACCACCTCTGCTTCCAGTTCTTGCTCTCTGCTGTGCGCTCCAAGTCAGGCAGGATTGGACAAGGGGTGGGAACAGAAAGTACTGCAGAGTTTGGAAAATGCTGTATATTGCTAAGTGGTTTGCCTGTTCCCTACAGGTTCCAAAATTTCTCATATTTAACAGAGAACTATACCGAAATTTTTTTTGGCAGTACCACCCCTTTTCCCCTATGGGGAGAACTTGAGCATTTCACCAGCAGAAAGGTGAGCAGAAATATAGCTCACCTTGCAGCCCTCACAGGCATGAACACCATAATGAAATCCTGAAGCGACATCTCCACAGACTTTGCAAAGAAGGACCATGCCATTAAATTCTAGAATCAAACAAAAAAGTCAAGGATATAGAAACCAATGACAACTGCAGGAACATGTTTCCAGCTTTTAAAACCTGGACTTAAATCGAAATATGTCAGGTCAGTTCAACACATGACAAAATACAGCAGCAGAACAGACAACATGAATGTACAAACCCCCTGAACAGTTCAGAAGGTACCAGTGCAAGGGTGGGGGAAAAAGAGGACAAACACTAAGCACTCCACCGAATAGGGAGAAAGCACATATTCACTGGGCTTTCAAACAGAGCAGCACTGCACTCAGCACTAGAAAAAGAAAGTCTGCTTACATTTAAGCACTTTTAAAAGGACCATTCAGTTAAGTAGGCCACCAAAGTTCAGGCTCAATCTGTTTTTTCCATCAGGACAAGAAAGCCTATGAAAGGCTACAGTTTCCCAACAGAGAATAAACACTTTTTCTTAAAAACCAGAAATACTATAGGACACTTTATAATATATTCAACACCTGCCATCCACTGTACCTATTTGATAACAATTTAGGACTGGTAACTCAGCCATATCTACATATGTAGAGACCACTCATTTGAGTGCATATCCAGAATGGCTTGCACACTTGAACTTGAAAATACTTTCTCAATCCTGTAAAAATGCTCATGGTTTGGGTTTTTTAAGTTTTTCCCCCATCTATTTTATTTCAGCTTGTCAATACAATTTTTTTGCAAGTCCTAAGTGCTGGTTTAGCATTGGTTTCACTGAAGCCAATGGGAATTTTACCAGTGAGTTCAGTAACCACAAAGTTACCTTAATCCAACAGAGACAGCTGGAAATACTCCCACAGAAACATATTCTACCAGAAAAGTAACTTATTTGACGTTTGAGTATCATTTGTAAAGAGGAACCAAAACATTTTTTTAAGGTTTTCAAAAATAAAAAGAACCAAACCACAACTTTTTAATTTTTTTTTTTTTTTAACACAGTTAGTACTGAGCTATAAAAGTTATCTATCTATCTGAACAATTTACAACAGGATTTCAGGAACCTCTGCCCTGATACCAAAAACCTACTTACTAGAGAATTTTTAAGTAAAGGTTCTTACTAAGAACTTAAGGTAGGAACAATTAAAAAAAAAACAACAAAACAAACCAAGAAAAAAACCCTATTTGAGGTAGAACTATTAGACACTTATTCTAGCTTCATAACAATCCAAAATGATAATACAATTCTGCCAATAAAAGAATTCAGCTTCCAAAAGACTGAATTCCAGCTGTTTGCTGAATCACTCATTCCAGTACTTACTTTGAATCCTGCCCTTCCAAAACTATTCAAATATACTTCTCTACCACTGATCTTTTCTGATTACCAAAAGAAGTGTGAAGTAAATAGGTGGAGATAGATTGTTATATGTATTTTAAAAGGCCATCCTTTAGTTCCGGTTTGCAAGTATTTTATTTTTCACATCCACAAATTATGACTTGCAATCAAAAAGATAACTGTTCCACCCACAGCTATGCAAGTATTATGCTTGGGTAATTTATTTATTTTGCTCCTCACAACTGGGGCGGGGGAAGGTAAAGGGGCAGGGGACAGAGTATGAAAGAACAGAGAAACTAGGTTTCGAAGACAGCTCCATAAATACTCTTGAAGGCAATTTCTGGTTATATTACCTTTACTTCATGACTTCTTTTTAACCAAGTGTTTGATTTTACTAAGATCAGTTTTCACTAACGAAAATTTGAAGTAAAGTTGTACTGTATTTATGGACTGTTTGAAGTTGGCAGCAATGGGACCCCCATCATATCAGCATTTGTATGGCAACACCGTACGTATTACCACACATATAATGCCAAAAGATAAAAATGGAGGCTTTGCTATGCGCCTGCACCACAAGCCAAAGGGGGACCTGGTTGTGATACACGGGGTCGTCATACATAAGGGGAAAATGGTGTTTTCAGGAACTGGCACCAAACATACTTGTGACTCCATTATGGCCTTTTGTCAAACCAGCAACACTCGACTGGTTTGTTTTAATAGTCTCCTCCAGCCGATCGCTCTTCGGTGCCCCGTCAGAGCCTTCACTGCTCCGGCCATTGCATCCGCTTTCCGAGGAGGAGCTGTTTGGAGGAGATGGTACAGGCGAAGAGGACGACTGGAAACCGCTGTCTGAGCTCTCGCTGTGACATGAGGCTGGGCTAGATGCCGAGCTCGAAGAGCTGATGTAAGCTATCACACCCCCTAAGGCAAGAAAAAAAAGGCGGCACGTAGTGACATAACCAGCAGACATGCACCGCTGCCATGTGAGCCACGCCGTGACCCAGCACCACCACATCAGCCATTACGTGCTCCTGGGAGCACTCCTTTCCCTCCCTCTCTCCCTTAAGCTTGTTTGTCTCCCTTCGTTTCCTACGGCTGACCTCCCAGTCTGTCCCATCCCCTTCTCCCATCTGATCAGCCTCCTCTGGTCCAGGCCGAGATGAATGGCATAACCAAAAGACGGAGCAACAAGCCATGGTGCTGGAAGGATGGGGCAGCAGGGACAGGGCATGGAGTGACCCAGAGAGAGTTTCCCTGGCCACCCTCTGAGCAGAGCTCATCTGGAGCCACAGCAAAGACAGGATCTTACAGCGCTGTGGAGCCAGAATGCAAACAAGCTAGGTTAGGGACAGAAATAGGGCAGAGAGAAAGACTTCATGCAGGCTACGCGCCAGAGGCACAGAAAGGAAGGGCTGGGAGGTGCTCACAATGCAGAAGGGAAGGGGGCAAGGGAAGGAAATAGCACTGCAGTCTGGTTAGCCTACTGAACGCCATTTGTCCGACTGCAAGCCTTTGTAGCGTTTCTAGCAGCAGCTAAACTCCAACTGCCAGGCTGCTATTTGCAAACAGCCTCTGTCCTGCCGCGTCTTGCAATCTGACACACTTGAGAATCCCTGAGATGAAACAGCTTTTTGTCCTCAGGCAGACCTGGGAGCAGTTCTGGCTTTTCACAGGCTCCTTCTTCTTGCTTGTATGCAAGAGAAATTGTTTGCACTTCATATGAGTTTGTCTCCAAGACTCAGCATTTCAAAAGTCAATATAAAAACATCTGATATTTCGCACAAGATTTTCAAAAGCCATAGCCACGAAACTGTTTAAATAAATTACACTCAGTATGTTCTACATTTTATGCCTCTATTGCTCAGTAGACTTTCTTCAGTGATGACTCAGGACATTGCAGCAAGGAACTCCACACACCAGTAAGAATTCAAAACTTTAAAAGGGCCACGCACTGCCTTCCTTTGGAGGAAAAAAGCACTGGTGTCTGTAGAGTCCTTGATCAACTGAATTGGCACGGCAGGCAGGGGCTGTAGCATCTTACATCAGCCATCACCTCCTCAGAGATAAAAGCAGTGGTATTATACAACCCTGGAAACACTACTGCTTGCAGGGAACAATTCTGACTTACAAATTTTCAATACATTTATTAGACATAACGGTCCTCTTAGCACCTCTGTGGCAACAAAACTGGCCCACTTCCTCTTCAACATTTCAGTTTTTTCTACCAAGGAAGCCCTTGGTAGGAGGGCTAAAGAGCACGCAGCCCAGGAGCTCCTGGCAGAGCTGCCTGGGAGCAGAAGTCAGACTCAGGGGCCGTGTGACACGTGCAGGACACACAGACTGCTGCTCACGTTCCCGGACACCAGTGTCCCTGCACCCTGCCACAGGGGTTGTTCCCGCATGGACTTTTTTTTTAAGAAATCCTCCACGCTGCATAGCACGCATTCCGGATCAGGTTTTCAGAGAAGGGAGGATTGGCAAGGGGGTCACGGGTTCAGCCGTGGCATGAGAAACAAGGCATCATCAGACACCCGTGCTGGGCTAAGACACCACCTGTTTGACAAAGGTCTGTGCCACCCCCCAGCGCCGCACGCGTCTCTGCCAGGTGCCAGGTCAAAGCTCACAGTTCACCTGGTCCAAGGGAGGCACCGGGCTTCTCAGCAGGCGCCATCCTTATCTGCAAGGGGCAGATCGGGACACGCAAGCACAGCCCCTGCAGGGAACTCCACGTTTCTCCACGCTGCCACCGCGCCCCATTATCTTTAAACCCTGCTCGTAAAAGAGATGCTCTTTTCCCTCAAGGGTAAGACCAATGTCACAGAGGAGCACAGAAAGTGTGTGCCTACGGGGGAGTTTCACCCCTCTTCTCCTGAGAGCTGGAGAAGCCCCAGATAGCTGGGCTGCTCTGGCACTCTAGAGAGCCTGGCAGTCTTGCCAGCATCACGGTCACGATTCCTCATATTTTTTGTTATTTTAGAAGTTACACTTCGCTGTGAACCCTGTTTTTGTTTGGTCAGCAGTCAAAAGTTGACTCTCACACACAGCGCAGGGTGACATCTCAGAACAAAGAGCACAGACACGGAGCACGTACACGTGCACACGGCTGCTGGCACTCCGCAGAACGGGGGTACCGGGGCGCTCCGTGGAGAAGGCAGCCCCGGTTCTGTGAACTACCGGGATTTTCTTAGGGAACCCTCCGGAGGGTGGTGAAATGAGTCCTTTGGGCTACGCGGAGCCGCGCTACTGCTGCTGCGGAGGCACCGTCGGCTGAGTGACAGGAACCCTTTGGGCTCTACCTGGCGGGATTCACTTAAGGGATGGGGCGGGGGGCACCGCAACGTGCTGGTATTTCATTAACACACAGATCTGGGAAGCGGTAACGCCGCAGGGGCCCGAAGCAAGCGGAGAGCTGGCCGGGCGATCAAACCGGCCCCCGGGACGCTGCGGCAGCAGGGGGTCCCCGACCGGCACCCCCGGCACC